>QNGE01002376.1:103688-116792 GCA_008508345.1 Paragonimus westermani
ATATGTCATTCTGTCCTCCAACGATCCATCCCGTATCTCTGCCGTATTTATCACGCGATTATCTCGATCCGCGATCATCTCGAACCGCTGCTACTGAATGGTGGTGTGAGTAGTATGGTGCGACCGTATCTCCTCACTACACTATTGCTCAGCTGACACTACTTAAGGAGTGCACAACGATTTTTTTCGTAGGGACTGTTTATATACAACACAACAACCAATTTTCTTTAGTCGCCTAAACGTCGCGGAATGCCTAAGTGGAGTTAACTTGGTGGTGTGAATTCGGAAGATGTTTCGCAATCGCCGAAGTTGATTTTGGTTTCATGTTAACTGTTTATTCAATGTGCTACTTTGGTCCAGTGGATGCTCAGTTCACCTCAGAATATGCTCGGCCATGTGCTGATGTAGCTGCCTGGCCATTCCACTGACACGTGAACAAGCGCTCGTAAATGAACTCACGTACAATCTGATTTGGCTTGTCGTGGGAGCACATCTCAAACGAGAAATACCGGGAACCAAGTTGTGATGAAAATGACGACAAGTAAACTAGATCACTAGGTGCTTTTGATGCAAAACTGAGGTCCCTGATGAACGCGTTGTCGACGTTATCATCTTTGGATAGTAGTTGCAGGAAAACTTCCCCTTCAGGTTACTTGAGCAACACCTCAGTTGTGCTGCGAGGTTTCAAGCATTTCTTGATAGGGCAATCACAGTAAATGTAACTTGTGAAGTTATTCAGGAGTTTCGAACAATATGGCTGAAGATTACATGCTGTACGAAGCTTTTTCCGAAAACGCTCACTTTATACTGGAGAGGAACGAAACTCTGTCATATCAGAAGACAAACGCTCGTTGCAATATGTGTACATGTCGCTTACTCTCATCTCTCACAAACGAAAGCGTGCAGGTTACGTACATCATGCAAATAAGGACGAACGGTAGCTAGACATGACTATAAGCGCAACAATTATTACGTTATCAGGATCAGGGCAACCCGATAGATTGGCTCAGCCACTCTTGTACATAAACCATCTGCTGGAAAGTTTTGATAAACATTGCTTTGCAAAACGCCAGTAGCTTCGGGTTTCGATTGTACGGCAATATCTTGAATGATTTTACTGGGTCACCTTGGTGATCTGCTATCATGAGGTGTCTAGCAGTCGACGATGTTTGGCTTCGAACGGCCTGTTCACCAATTTGAGGCTAGTGCACCATCATTTGTTTTAGCAACTTTGAGATTTGTTCGACCACTCACTGTGAAAGCTGTCAATCCGTTCTGCATCCTTTGCATTCAGGTAGACTTTTCAATCAGCCACTTTCGGAAAGAAGCTATATATATGAAGTTCGCTCTTGTTAGACCTCGCCGCTAGTGCGTACCATTGCTACGGCCGGGAACAGAACTTCGGCCACGCTTGTATGAGGCAGTCGTGTTGAATATTGTCATTGACCTCACGTTGAGTAAAACTGAACTATAATTGTGAATCCCCAATCACTTTTTTTTGTGAGTGGTGACTAGTTTGCCCGATCGTCTTGACAGAAAATACAGCTGCTCTTTTACCCCCGACAGTTAAGTGTTCTGATGTTATAGTTGGGTAGTACCCTGTGTGAGGTCAGTCGCACAGTGATTAACACGATTAGGTCATGAAAGCGCGGTTGGAGTCCTAGTTCCCCCCGTGGCAAGCATATGCTCTACTGACGAGCTCTAACAAGAGTGGGCTCCAGGTATAGTGCTTCTTTTCGAAGGTGGATGACTGGGAAGTCTAGCTGAATGTGAAGACTACGACTAAGTGGGAGTGAAGTTCAACTCGAAATTAAACAAATCCCCGGCTACTCACAAGTGATTTGTTCTGCCATGACGTTTACATAGACAGGTTACTAACTTGGTGTCATGTTCAGGTGAAACCAATTAGAGTGCGTCACAAACTGTGAATCCTCTTTCACGTTTTCTGTCATCAGTAAGGTGCCATCCACAACAAAGTCACATAGTGACACACTTGCAAGCCTATGCTGCGACCGCTGCCCCAGATAGAACGCTATGATGTTAATCGGAACGGGTCCCAATCGTCTGCCTGTGACAACGGTGCCAATTTGCCTGCTTTCTGTGCCCATGATGGAAAGCTTCAAATTTGTGGTGTAAAGTGACAGCGGTCGTTCTAACGGGAGGAAAATCAAGTGGACCTGCTTCTCTTCAGTTACCCTCCTGATGATAATTTTAGTCTTTCTTGGATGAACAGGGGTTGGACGTCTGTTGTGGAATTATGTTGCCCAGGTGTTTTGGTCCAACAGTGAAGTGGACAGTTGAAATTTGTTCCTTATTCTATAGACTGAAACAGCTTCCCAGATGGGTTCAAACAATCTTGCTAACCATTCAGCTAGTTTGCGCTAAGACGAATTAATCGTAGATTAAACGGGTTTAAAAGGTTTGCTGAGTTTATGCAATGTGGTCCACATGTACATTTTGTTGTTTGTTTGCCCCCAGACCTGAACGATCCTCTGATCACTTGTAAGATATCTGCATCAAATTTAGTACGAATGAAGTTGAACAGCTTGGGCATCGTGCTTAACATGTTATTGATAAACAGATTGGGAATAACACAACGTTACGAGTAAGTTGTAATACTCTACATTTCAATCATCTTGGGTGGCCTTCCTCAGCAGCGGAGTCTGTAAGCTAGGGTGTCTTCTGTCTGCACACAGCCAAATCCACTGGAACAATACTGGCACGTATTCCTCAGTGGTACACAACGATGCCGATATTGTTCTCGAATTGTTTGAGTATATCTGTTAGTGAGTTTATCAGCAACAAATGTTGAAATTCGTTTCTGAGCTCAGCAAAGTTGGTGTTAAACCACTAAGAGACAACACCCCTTAAGTTTAAAATACACACCGGAGCCTTGAATTGCCGTTTATTTCAATGCATCAAGTAAAAACTGCTCACACATTTGAGAATGAGTTGCCCCAGTGTATCCACGCCAACTCGTTGAGTGTTTTTTACTTAATGCAACTCATTTGCCCGTTGGTCTTTGTTGTAGTATTTTTGATGCCATGAATGATTTCGACGTAGGTCATTCCTACAAGCCACTTTAATGTAGCTCATCTTCAATGGATCAACTTCCTCGGCAAAATCCCGCAATTCTGCTCTTGGCTGTAGAAGATGAAGGACAATCTGCCTTGTAGGCTATCAGCGTGCGTCAAGGAGTAGTTTATGACATACTTTTCTGTAATGACACGACTACAGTGGTAATATGGTATTTCGGTCACAATTTGTTACCACTAAATTAAGTAGCCGGGACCTCTGTTACAGGCGTTAGAAAATTCTGAAGTTTGTGAGAATTGTGCGCTAACTGAATGTTACAGGTAATTACAATTTGGAAGTTCAGTCGCCCCGATCTTCTTGAGCTTGCATGACCTTTTTACGGACATTTTATTTAGTCTGCCGAACTCACAGACTCTGTCAGCTCTTGTCTAGGTGATGGCCAACAAGTGCATTTTGACCTAAAAACCAGGCTTGACAACTAGCTAACTAGTTGGTTAAGTCGCTGGACATTCGATAAAACGGAAATTAAAGTGTGTGGGATTTTACTTTTTCAAGGTAATTTAAGGTTTTAATGGTATAAGAAACAATACACTGTAATGAGGTCTTCAAGCTGCTACTAATCCAAACACCCAAGTCCTTTTCGTCGGTGGTCCATGCAAGACGATGCGGATCCAGTGTGTAGGTGAATTCAACACATTTTCCTACGTTGAGCATTTTGCATTTTCGAAAATTGAAGGGTAATTTGTTTCTCAATGACCAATCACATAGTGCGTTGAGGTCCTCCTGCAAAAGTACACAGTCTTCAGAGGTGCGTATACTCGCCCATAACTTGATATCATCTGCAAATAGGACAATTTTACATCAAACAAGGTTTGGTATGTCGTTAGCGTAGATTAGAAAGAGGGTTGGCCCAAGAACCGATCCTTGAGGTACTCCACTTGTGACCGCAACTGGCTTCGATAAAGCACCGTCGACTCTGACTTGAATAACACGGTCCATCAGGTAGTTCTCTAACCAAGCCAATAGTTTACCCGTGACACCGTGTTGTTTTAGCTTCTGTAAAAGTATGCTATGGTTAACACGGTCGAAGGCTTTGGACATATCCAGGTAGCAAGCATGGATGGGATTGCCGTTGTCTATAGCCAGCGTCCAGTCATCGAGAGTTAGGAGGAGGTTAGAGAGGCAGGAGTGACTCTTTCTGAAACCATGTTGTGCAATCGAGAGTATGTTATTTCCTTCAAGATGTTTGGTAAGCTTATTCGCCACTAGTCGTTCAAGCACTTTGGAGATCACTGGTAATAGTGTAACAGGTCTGTAGTTGGACACATCTGAGCGATCCCCTCCTTTGAAAATTGGAGTGATTGTGCCACACTTCCAGTCCATGGGGACCATACTGCAGTTTAGTGACAGATTAAACAGATCTGTGAGAGATGTATACAAGGAGCGAGCACATTGCTTAAGAATGAGCGGCGTTATTTCGTCAGCTCCAGGGGATTTTTTCGTATTCAAACCGAGGAGTATGAGAAGTACACTCTCCGCGTTCACAGTCATGTCTTGAAGTGTGTCGGTGGGTGAAAGAAGCGGATGCAGACTAAGAGTTACACATTCTTTGGGACAAAAGACTGTGGAATAAAAGTTTGCCAGTTCTTCAGCAGCTGCGGATGCAGTGGCAGTTGTACCTTCAGAAGTTTGTAACGGTGAAACTCCAGGTTTTACTTTTGACTGATTGTTAACAATTTGGTAAAGGAGCTTTGGGTTTTGTTCCATTTTCCTTATTATTTGTGTTTGGTGTTCCTGTTTATCTTCTTTGACGAGTTTGGTGACTTTATTTCTTAGTAGTCGATATTTTTCCCAAGATTCTGGTGTGACGTGCCGTTGATGGTCTCCCCATGCAGCATTTCGTACCGCTATCCATTTCCGTGTTCGGCTCCTTACTTGGAATTGAAAACCTTTTCTTGGTTTCTTCGGGACATAGTATGAATGCAATTCTATTTCATTCCGAAGTCTCCCTATCAGTCTAGACCAATGCTGGTGCACGTCGCTACTTTCCGGACTCCAGTCTGTAATGTTATGAAGGGCATTTGATAGTTTTACGAAATCTACCTTTCTTATCGTTTTGTGTGCGTCGCTCGACCTTTCCGCGTTGCACACATAATCGAAAACAAGTACCAGATGGTCGCTTAGTCCCAGTGGAGTTTCATAGGTCATGTCTTCAACCACATTTTCTTCACCTGTTAGTACGAGATCCAGGATGGAGGGCGTATCTGTTCCTCTAAAACGAGTGTTGTTCAAGACATGATTATAAAGGGGTAGATCGTGCAGCAGTTCTTGGAAGGTACTATCAAGGGAGTTTACTGGGTGTATCTGACTTTTCAGTAAGTTTGGTAGATTGAAGTCACCCATAATTAGCACTCAGGTCCGATATTTAGAAGACACCAGGCGAATTTTCTCCAGCAAGCTAGAATTGTATGATTCAGTTCTACCAGTATGAGATATAGTACATTTCTAGATGAGACAGAGTGATAAATAAACCCATTTGAAACAGTCACGGGAATTGCGGAAAGTTTACAGGCTTCAAAAATGTTATGCCCTTCGACTCAGTACGCTGAATCGTCCACGGCATAATAAGACGATTGATAAGAAATCGGGTTCTGCTCCTTGATATACTTAACACGCCAATCTCGATTCCAAAAATACGCGGCGGTCCCCGTTAATTGTGCCCAAGACAAACCAAAAGACGGGTGCAAAAAACAACTTTGTTCTGCTCCGAAGACATATACGACAAGGAGGAAATCGCGTGGTGTTTACAAGGTGCATAGTGAACTACCAACATTCTCGAACCAGAAGAACGAAGGACAGACATCAGAAAAGTATCTAATGTCATTTAGCTATCAATGAGCATAGCGGAATAGAGGCCAGACAAGTAAAAAAATGGTGAAAGTCACCTCTCGAATGTTCACGGAATTTCCGCCTATTGTGATTGGGTAGGATCGTTTTCTCAAAGAAGGAGGCGGTTTGGGGGGGAATAGGTTCCTCTAACAAAAAATACCTAGTGTTCATGTATGCCTGAATTTGTGCCTGACGGTAGTAAAAAGTATGAAACTAAAAACACATAAACGTTTCCCTTTCCTAAACAGTAAACATCTTCGGAATTTGGAATTTACACAATCCAGGACAATTTTATCAACATATGAAAAGAAACCTAACTTCAAATGTAACATTTAAGTATGAAACAAACAATTAGGAACCATTCGTCTGCTAGAATAGACATTTGAGGTCGTGTAGTACAAAGTGGTTATCCATATGTCCACGTTGTTTGGAGACTTGGAATGACACTACAAATATATGCAACAAGTCTTCGCTTAGAGTTGACTGTTGGTGGTGTAATCAAAACAGTTTCAAGCATAGTTTTCCACATTGGGTGTACCAATCAGCCTCATGTCAATGATGTCCAGCTTGCGCGATCATCTGAAAAGATGATGGCAGTGGGACGTTTAGAAATGGTTGTTCGGTTATATCTATTGTGAGGTTACTGTTGTGGTTAACATGCTGGTCTCAAAAGTACGAGCTCTGAAGTACCAATCACGTTTCTGATGAGATTGTTCACTGCTAATGGGCTAGAATAAGAGCGAAAGCCGAGTCTAACACTTCATTTCGAAGTAAGCTAGCCCAACAGCTTATCTGAATTCAAAGGTTGTGTCCAGCTGCGGAGAAGAATCAATCTAGGTAAGGGCAAATTTGGCAGCCGGCGTGTCTAAGATAAGAAACAGCTGCCAAACCACCTGGTGACGAGGAACGTAGTCTGATGAAATCAGCACGACCACTTAACTAAGTTGCCCGAAATCGGATGGTCAAAAACTTGAATTCACTCACTTTGATTGAAGACGACCACGTAACCTAGACCGAACGGTGTCTATTTCTAACTTCATTGATGAAGCGAATGTGTGCTATTCGATTACCACGTGTTGAAACAGTCGTTCTAGCTTTACGAAACTGATAAGAACAGCGGTTGAATAGTGTTAAAATTGCATTGCTAATTGTCACGGTGTATAGGGTCCGTGCAAAATGTTCAATTTTCTGGAATTTACAAAAATCTGCATGAGTCTATATCGGATTTACACGATTTAGAAAAAAAAGGATCGNATGAGTCTATATCGGATTTACACGATTTAGAAAAAAAAGGATCGCATTAATTCATGAATAATGCGATTGGGACTGCTACAGTGATGGAATCAATAAGTGGAGTATACTCCACACTGCAAGTTTAGTGAACCAATTAGAAGTACTGTTGCGGATCAAAGCTTGTGAAGGGACCTACAGTAATCTACACAACTGTTTCTATGACCAAGTGTTTTGAATACGGGACCCGGTGTTCAGAAGGTGTGTATCAAATCTGTATCTGCAATCGTCCACCGATTATTTGTTACATCGGACTCAGTGAGTCACCTTTGAGCTCCGGTTAGGCAAAAATACATCTCGTAACGATTGATGGAAAATCGTATGTGTTATGATAAAACTTTTGCTGACATGCTGATAGAGAGTTGAGGATTTTCCCAGGTTGCTCAGCCTATTTGGTAATGAACGCACTGTCGTAATCTACTTTGTAACCATTCATTGTCTTCTAGATGAGAACAATGTCCATCAATAGCTAAAAAAACGTCAAGATTTCAGTAGTTCACATATTGAAAAGTATCACCGGGTTAGGCACAATTGCAAGACGACCGATTTGAAAAGTTCCAAACAAACTGGCGAGTCACCGAACACTGAATTCACCTTCCTAACCAACGATATGAAACAGAGAGGCAGATTATAATCATTTTAAACAATCGTCACAACGTCCAGTTCAAACACAGTGGCACCCTCTATTCCACTATCAAAACATCGTTCAAGGAAGCCAAATGATGTGGAAATGTTAAAACAGAGTCGGTCGTCGTCTGTGTATGCAGCGGCAGCAAAGATCTGACAAGTTGTGGGGATTCGAGCATGAATGAAACTTACAGAACACACCTTAGTGGTGCCAGCAGTAACGTGAGTTGTACAAAGACTCTCCATTCAGCGAGTGCGCTCCGATGACAGCGAAAATTGACACACAAGTACGTAATTAAAAGACGTAAGTGATAAAAGTATCCGTTGAAACCGCATCTGTGGAAATCACCAGTTATTGCAAGACAGATCTTCAATTCCTCTTGCATTTTTCTCTGCTTCTGTCGGAACGTCAGTGCGTTCATTCTTCTGTCGATGTATAAGCAGTATATTTAGATAGCTTATCTTCAGTTGCTGATGAGGAACACTGTTTTACACCGTGACTTGCACAATAACAGATAGAGAAAAGCACTGTTCACTTTGACATCAAACATGCAGTTTTGGTGTATCTCCACTAATCGTTGGAATAAAGATTACTTGCACCATAATTATGGTGATTCGGGCAGAATTTTCGATGTTTCATCCAACCGCAGGTTTTAGATAATCAGAGAGACAACACTAGCCGTATCTTCACCAAACGCCTTTGTACACTAGTTCCCTAGAGCAGGAGACTTGACAGTGCACGGAAATCTATTTCGAACTCAATTTCATCGCCAGGAAACATCGTAAATCCAAGAAAATATTTGTGTAGCTGCTCATCACTTACATTCTGTACGAACATTAAGGTAACTAACAAACAGACTAGTCTGTATTCGCAAAAAATGGTTGCGATCACTTTTGTTAATGACAGGCTATCCTGTGTATAAATTCCGGGTCTTAAAAATCCCCCATGGAGATCGAGTAAACAATTCGTCTGGGGACTTCAACAACTTCTTGGCACACTTTAATGTTATCGGAAGAGAGGTGAAGTCAATGCCAATGAACTCACTCTCACAGAATGTTGCCCGACTCCGAATAGCCGTTCCGCTGTGCAAGTAATTATCAGGGTACATCACTAAATGAACAACCGCTGAAGGGACCTGACCTTGTCTACAGTTTAGTCGGTGTTCTGGTGAGATTCAGGGTGGGACCTATCGCAGTGGTGGCCGATATTTAAGTCATGTGCTACCAAGTCAAGATCCCTGCAAGCGACAGAGACAGTCTACGATTTTTGTGGTGGCCTAATGGACAGTTTAATCGAGAAACGGCTGTAGTTCGCACAACGGTTCACCCTTTTGGGGTTACATCTCCCCCCCAGCTGCTTCAACTTCGCACTCTTGCGGAATATAGAACATTGTGTCAAGGAATTTCCCCCCTTAACTTTTCCAGTTATAAGGGAGAGTTTCTACATCGATGACTGCCTGTTCAGCTGCGGCTCTGTAGAAGTAGTTCGAAGTCTAGCCTCCCAGTTCATAGTGGTCGCATCTGAAGGCAGCTTTAATTTGACCAAGTGGGTGAGCAACTACAGTCAAGCATTGTCCTTCAGTCGGCCGAATCGGTTTCCAGTGACTACGCGAACTGTAATCTGCAATCTTGTTCTATGCATCCAGCTCTCGGAGTAATGTGGAATGTCTGCAGCGATTATATTACCATTCGCCTAACAAAGACCGATACCGGATGTACTCGAAGAGCTGAGGCGGAGAATAGCAATTTTGCTGCCGTTTAAAAGATACTTAATGCTGAAATTCGGTAGGATGACGGAAGCTTTGGCATTGGGACCCTTAATGCCGATCGATATCCAAGAGGCTGAATCGGGGATAGTACGAGTAACACAACAACAACATTTCTGAGGCGATATTGAGGCGAGTAAAATCCGCACACTAAGAGAGTCCAGCAGGTGCCTTAAACTTCTCGCGAGTCCTCTTAAAAAGTTGTGTCCCTTTTTAGAACGTGGCATCCTACGAGTCGGAGAAAGGTTGCCCTGGTCTCTTATACCTGCTAAACATTTTGTAACTCGCTCACTTGTTTTGGATTACTGTGAAAAAATGGACATCTTGGAGCATCTCACGTACCTTCTGAAATTCACTAACGGTACTGGATTTGGAACGCCAAACCATGTGGTCGGCAGATGGCACCCATAAGTGGGGATCGATTCTTGGTCTTCCAACCAGCATTTACCGCTGTGGGCATAGATTACTTCGGTCCCCTGTTCCTCAAGCGCAAACGAAAAAAAAAGAAAAGCGATACGGATATATTTTCACTTGTATCTCCGTAAGAGCAGTGCAAATAGAAGTGACACGAGCGATGAACACAGACCACTTTTTGTGTGCGCTCCACCAGTTTGTTGACAGGCGCGTTGTGCCATCCAAAATATATGGCGACAATTCGAATTTCCGGGGATGCGAATCAGAGTTGAAAGACACTATTAATTCGTGGGATCAAGACTGGATACGCTGTTGTTTTACGTGGAAAGATTGTGAAAGGATATTTAATCCGCCCCACACTAGTCATCGTGGTGGCACATGGGAACGCCTGATTCGTTTGATAAGGCAGATACTCCGATTGATTATGGGCGATAAAGTCATAGACGATGAAGGTCTACAAATCATCATAGCAGAAGTAGAAAGACTACTCAAGAGTCGGCTGTTAACTTCCAATCCAGGTCATCCGGACGACCTACGGACCCCACGTCCAAACCAGTCACTGGCTTTGACGACCGAACGGCCCATGGAGCCGGAGGAGTCTCAATTATTGAACCGTTTGAGTAAACGCCGGCGACGAATGCATCATTTGTCGGACAAATTCTGGAGAAGGTGGCTGCGGTGTTATCTGCCGGCATTACAGAACCGGCAAAAATGGCACGAAAAGAAACGACCTGAAGATAGGGAATCTGGTTTTAGTCAGCGATATTCGCACACCAAGAGGTCTGTGGCAAAAGGGCATGTTTGAAGAAACAAAAAGGGCGCATGAAGGTTTGGTGAGAGAAGTAATTGTACGAATGGGCAAAGAAAATTCCAGAAGAGACGTTCGGCAATTTTGTTTGTTAGAAGAAACCCTGAACGAAAAGAATACCACTGGTTCTGTGATTGTCGGGGAGCGTGAACTCCAATTTCACACTCCACTTTTTTCTACTCACAAGTTTACAGTAGTATGCCCTCATCTTTGTTTGCAATATTTACTCTCACTTCTGACTGTTTGATACGGTGAAATTCATTTCACTTCCATAAACACTATATCGCACGTAACCAATTGAACTGTATTCGACCTTCCTATTAATACTTCAATTCCTACCATAGTCCACCACATTTGTTTATATGGGTGACTATAAACCATTGTATGTTTTACCGCCGGAATTAATCGGACACTGTCACCTTTCCCGTGCATTGTTGTATGCGCTTGTAAACCTGGTCGCAAGTTTCTGTATATTTAACTTGTTTATTACCGAATTTGTAAAACCACGCTGCATATCGATATATATATAGGTATAATCATATGCCCTCTGCCCACTTTAAGATATGTAGTGGAGCGGAGATTTGGGGGAACAGTACCTCAAGGCAAATACAAGAACTCAAAGTAGGTGTCCGCAACTAATTCCACTACACTGAGTCTGCTGCGTACTGCAAGAAGATTCTTCCCTTTAGTAATAACGGATTTGGTTCCTCCAGCGAGCTACATGAACCTTGCCATGGTTAGCCCACGATAACCAGGACCGCGTGCGAGCAGAAGACGAAACGCGCGAGGACGAAGTGTGTATTGATTCAAACAATAGATAAGTAGTTAATATGTACAATGAACATAACCGTTATGATGAATGGGCGCTACGGGCGCGGCTCATTACTGTCTTATGAAAAACCCATTTTCTACGTTCATACTGAAACAGTTCACTATGAGAAACGCGCAGTGCTTCGAGATCGTTTGGGCGTAGGCCCTGTAACGATAGGTTAATTGCACTATGACTTAACATGTAGGCTGCATATAATCACCTCGTCGAGTGGTGAAAAAAGATGGCAAGCTACCAGCTTATCGTTCCCATGTCTACACGTGAACCGCTTTGAAGCAACGCGTATTTATCACATTGGATTTTTACGCTCTCTGTTTGGGGTCACATCCGGCTGTTGGACATGCAGGAAGCGCACTGGGCAATACTGTAGCAATGAACTCAATCACCACCCAATCTGTTGTAACGATGCTTGTGGTTCATTGTTTTGAATAGCATGGGCACTACCACAGTTTCTGCACTATCAGTTTTGCTGTGAAATTCTTTCAGTGATCTTATCAGACAAATCTTCCAAAATAGTCTTTCGAAGTAACGCTAGTTTTCGGTACGCCCGTTCTCAACTCGTTATCCCTCTGTAGATGACCACACAAGCAGCAGATGTGTTCAGAGCTCCCAACAGTATCTACGTGAGCGGGAATTTCAAAGGCAGACAAGAAACATAGATCCGATGAAATTGGAGAGAAAAAAAGTTTTGCCTGTGTCGCCAACCAATTCGCATGTGAATGCAAAGGTTACAAAAGCCCCAACCGTTCAATACATTTGTTCTTCACTGTGCAATAATAGCCAACTGTCCTCTGTGAACAATGACCTCCAACGGTCGAGTTACTTCACAAGCTTGGAATGCTGGAGTGTCAAATAGTGAACAGGCTACCATGATTGCGGCAGTCTGCTTGAACACCGTGCCCCGAGTTCGAGTTGGTTACTGCCAGTACCGCTTTCGGAATGTAGGCCAAGTAAGTTTGTGGCGACCAGCGGTCATGATGTGCTAATGCAAATGGTGGTGACCACATCATGGATGAACCCAGGTCTCGATATTTCTGGCACCCAGCAGCAAACGGACGCTTATCATGGCCGGGTTGTGGACGATGAGCAAATGGTGTGGACGATCACCTTCTCATTGAGTGTACCACTGTTTTGGAGTCCAAATGCAATAGAACAGACCGACGAGTTGAGCACAACTCGGGCATCGAGCTCGTCCGTAAAACACGCTTGAACACTAGCGAAAATCCAGCGAATTACAGTGAGGAGTTGACTATGGAGCCAGTCCTCCTTATCAGCGGTGTGTTGTGTGGTGACAACACAAACCCAAAAGCGTAACAGACTTACCTAGACCAAATGGTGTGTGCATCGACATGATTGAAAGCTGATGACACTTGGCTTGCCCTTCATGAGGAATTTGTAGAGACATTCTTGGTTGGCCACGTATTCCAACTATTTTGCTATTTATT
>QNGE01002377.1:0-27210 GCA_008508345.1 Paragonimus westermani
ACTGAGGAGTGACTTGTTCTCACTAGCGTTGATATTGTCCGTGAGGCGTGTAGCGGATGGGGCTCGGATACAGATACAACAAACAGCAACCATGCACCAGTTGACTACATGGTCTGCAGTCTGCTGAGAATCTTCAGGAAGGGAAAGAGTTTGAGAACAGTCCCAACAGAATATCGAGGTGATGCCTCTAAAGGCAACTGATATTTGTCTGGAACAACTCGTTTAGCCTGGTTGCATGGGGGAATAGCATACAATAAAATTGCTATAAGTATAAAATCAGTGGTTACTCCATGGCGGTTTGTTAAAAAAAGACTGCGATTCTTTTCTAGATTTGGTATTAGTAACTAAAAGTGAACAATGAATGAGCCAACACTGGTGAACAACTGCTGTCAAATTCAACCAGATGGCTACCATAAATCACTGCACAAACCACCACCCAGGTCAGAAAACTAGCTAACTTAAACTAGACAATCTAGCCACATTTGTCCTGTTCATCACATCTTTCACCAGAACACCTTTGTCCTTCTGCATTACTTAAATCACTTTCATCGAAATGACATGATTTGAAGCTAAACACTGCTGTGATTAATCGGTTCAAAGATATCATATCACCAGAAAAGAAACAGTTTCCAGAAATCAAACTATCACTTCAAAACTTGTCGCTGGAAAGTTACGGAACCTTGTACAGCACATCTGGGAAGAAAACGTGTTGCATCGAGAGTGTCCTCCTGCAAATAAAACAATTTCGTAAGTTATTCACCACACATTTTATGAGTGACAGATTTGATCAACATATAATCTGGACAAAACTAACTGAACACACAATGAAAATAGAAGAAGCCCCCAAAGTCGTATAAGTTGCCAACTATTCATTTGCCGAAAGCCTGGAAACAACTCATAGCAATATCTATCTCCAAAGGTGAATGCAGAGATAACCTAGCAAACTATCGACCAGTGGGCTGTTTCCAGTGACCACAAAAGTATGTAAGGGTCTTACTGAACAAATCTCTGTGGGCTAATTTCACTGGTCTCGATCTCCTCACCACGGAGCATCATGGCTTCCGTAAGCAGTAGCCACGCATTACAAGTCTGGTACTTGTATGTAGCTTCTAGACTAAGGCTGTCGACATGAGATTCATCATGGTTGCTTTGACTTCTCCAAGACACTCCGTTTTGCTAAGGACACTCCACAAACATGGCCTCAAACAACGTTTCTTCACACGGCTTGAGGATTGTGCAACTGAACACAGGATGATTGTCAAGGTGAATGGACAGTCATCAGAGTGGTGATCTGCTGACAGTGTAGTTTACGGAGGAATCACCGCAGAACCTCTGTTATTCATTTTTTCCCATCACTCAACTACGCGGCATCACTCAATAACCTGACGTTGCTTCATGCAGATAATACAAGACTGCCGAGTTTTACTGTGTCCGAAAGTTGTGTAAAACATACAAAGCAATTGGAGCGGTTCAAACCAGTGATCCATAAGAAACAACCTGCCATTCATTGCCAACAAATACAGTCGTACACATACGCCATTATTATTGTGTTAACCCCTACCTTGGCGACACTAAGCCACTTTTATCAGCCTGAAAACGAGAACATTAATGACAGACAGTTTCATTCTGTCTGAAGAGTGTGCAGTAATATTTAAAAATACACAAATGTCTTTCAATCTCCAAGGAGGAATTTGTGAAAAATCCCACCTTGAAGTCTTCCTCATTCCTTTCACTTACATAACCTTCCTACAATTGGAAATGAATATACAAACCTGTCAGCCTCACCTTGACAGAGATTTGATACCTGGTGAAAGTGGTGGGATAGGGGCCACTAGAAAAGCTGTGGGAACCCTACCTACAGAGACTAGAGGAACTAGGCCGACTATAAATGCGTTTTGAACATCTTATGGGAGATCCACTTCTCACCCACAAAATACTCCACACTGCAGGTGATCTGCTAACAGATCCTACAACACAGAACAAGGATGAACGTCTAAATAGTCTATCATCGAAACTAGCTTATGGAATGATCACGTTAACGTGTTGACGAAACTGCTTTACAGTTAGGGTCTGTTTACGTTTGAACTCACTCCCCAATTCTTTGGCCACCGATGGAGTGATTGAGTTTTGCAACTCTCATCGACTGATACATATGGGACAGACGGCCCGCAGTAAAATTTTCCTGACCACCGTTTCAGTCCACTCCAACAGACCACTAGATATTTCTTAAATGTATCAATGCATCCGGTGATGTGATTGCACGCCAACAGATTTATCCAAACGTCTTTGCATTCACTCTTTCACTACACCCATAAAACATTCGACAAGCTTTCTCCCGGTCAACTTACAGGCATGACATTCTCCCTTTAAAGTAGTAACCCACGAGTTCATGTATTGATGATCCAACTTTTGAAAAATTTGAGTACAGTTCCCGCCAAATTAATTATCAATCCTTGCATGTATCGGCTGCATTCTGTTCTCGCTCTGTCAATCTGATTAATTACACGCGACATTTACTGTCTGTTGCTCAGCTGGGGGAGTTCCTTCCCTTGGAATCTAAAAATATTTTCATTCCTTCCTTGGATGAGTACGAGTCCGACCGATAACATTAGTGAACGTGTGGACTACTCAACTGTGTGAGTGAATGCACATATAAGATGATCCGAATATGTGGTATACTTCAATGAGCATTGTGTTCAGAGCCGGAAAGTAATTGTTCCGGTAACGCACCTTTACAAATGCAAAACAGGTAAATGATGTGTACGCGGCTTCAGTTCATTCCCTGGTTGTTTCAAACTTCAGTTCACGTCTGTCCAAACAGTTGAAATGTGGGGCATGGGAAATCTGCTTTGATGAATGAAAAGTCTGTTAACGGTAGCAGTAGTAGAAACTCTTGTTGAACTAGTTCAATTAATCGAATAATAATTCTGTTGGCAAATGCACCGCTAAGAATGCACGCATCCAAACATCCAATCTGGTACCGAGAACAATGAAAGGTATTGACAGACGCATCGCTCGACTGCTTTGTAAGTATGTGCTTGTGACTTTTGCTTGAAACATGAAGATTTTACAAATATATATGTGATTATCAGTGGACTAATTTTCGAATATATGCCCGTTCCAAACCGTTCACCAGATCTTAGTTTTTAAATGGCAGACATGTCTGTTTGAAAAACAGACGACTGGGTAATGATTGATTGCACAAGAGAATATGGCTGATAGACCAGTGGGTTGCCTTGATCATTGGATAGGCAAACTTATGGTGAAAGAGACCGTAGGATCGGTTTTAGTTTAATCAGACTGTTATCCTCTACCAAGGATGATCGTGAGGCAGGCTACCGTACGGATTGATGACGACCTGTTGTTTTGTGAAACCAAACTAATTCACACTGAGTCAACATAGTGCGAATGAGATTTATGTGGATCAGATTTGTCTAACATTCTAATCGGATAAAAGGATGCGTACACGTACCTCAGGTACACTGCTTCCCTCTACAATGACCATTCGTGGAGAACATGAAAACTGTTCACTCTGAGTGGATGGACTTTATTAGGATGTTTGTTTATTCCAAATGTGAGCGAACAATTTAGTATGATGTGTCATAAAAGTATAGCTGGTCTGTCAATGTCCATGCTATGCATCTATTAGGCATATATTGTTTAGCGACCGTCTCTCATGTATAAGCAATCAAACCGCACCGCAGGTCGGTAGACTTTAAAAGCAATTCGATTTTTATTTCCAGTGCAAAACAATCGGAAACTACATGCTGACCGAAGTATCCTTATAAATGAGATGACTTCATCCACCGAAAAAACGAATTCTTCGTTAGTTTCATTTCCTTGCTCTTTTTCACTTTCTTCATTGAAGGGGACGTCTACATCCAGTTGGTCGGAAATGGTCAGTTGGGTTGAGACAAAAAACCGCTGACCGGTAAGGACATCAAACATACAGATGTGATACAAAATGTACTTTTTGCTCTGAACTCGTCCATCCTATCGGTTGACCATTTCCCCCTTTCACTACTTTTCGGTGTGAATCCTAAGGCATCATGCTCCGTTGGTCTCCTGTTTATTCACAAACGAACAACTTGCGTTTCCTCACGCAGTGCCAGGTATATTCTAAACATATTGTAATGGTTATCGCTGTAGATGTTAGGAATGTGATTAATCAATACCGTATCATTTCTGTAGGACGCACGTTGCCTCTGCCAAAGTGGTAGCTGTATTAAAGTGAGGGAGGTCTGCGATGCGAAACGAAGGATTAAATTCCGTGTCTAATACACCTACCATAATACACGAGAGTCATTACTGTCGTAGCAGTTCCAACATCAGCCGCTCATTGTTTCCAGGCGGGTGTCAAGCGTACTTACCCTGTCCGTGTGTAGCGCGCGAGATGTACGCGGTTAGAGTGTTACTGGTTTTGACGACTACGACTGTCTGTAAGGTCACATATATGGTTTATGCGCATCCAACAATCAAGCTGAAAAAGCATCTAAGACAGTTCAGTAGGAAAATGAGAGCGTTAGATTCTGCGGAGCATTCGTGCCGATTCAGGTTACGAATGTTTGGTCATTGTTGCACCACAAAAGGCTTTTCAGATTTTGCCGTGGTCTGGATATATTCTACGCATAGAATGATAGAATCATACTGAGTCGACCGTCTCGCAGTATAAACCGGGTCGCCCTATCTGCTGCATACAGCAGGGTGGATAGGCAAAAGCATGCTACTGCTGACCTCTCCCCCACTGTCCCTTCAAATTTAGATCTCAGGCCCCTCCCGATTCCCAATTCTGATAATTTCTCTGCAGGTCCCACAACAGATATAATTAATCGTAATAACACTGTGCCGATAAGTCCCAGCTCTCGCCACTCAGACACAGACCTCCCTCGTCCTGTGCTTCGACATAGAACGCAAATTAATATAGGTGCCTTCAACATTCGTACTCTAAAACAGATAGGTCACCAGGCTGCTCTCGCACGAACGTTAGACTCGCAACATATTGATGTTTGCTGTATCTCGGAGACTAGAATCCGCGACAGNGCATCGCTCGGACAACGGCGGGCGAGTATTGCAGCTGTTCGCTGAACATAGTCTGTTTTTAGCCAGCATTAGTTTTATGCATCGTGCACGTCATTGCTATACTTGGCGCTCTCCCTCTCTGAATCAGACCTGGTCTCAGATAGACCACATAGCTGTTAGTTATAGGTGGCGGGGTTCCATTCAGGACTGTCGTTCTTAGTGGAGCCCATACCTAGATTCAGATCGTGCGCTGGTACGTTGTCGTCTCGTACTCACTTTGGCGGGAAAACGACCCCACCGACAAGAAAGATTGGCGGTTAAGAAACTGACTATACCGTCGGTGAGGCACAAGTAGCAAACCAGCTTAGAAACCTGCCTTCGTAGTTCTCACTCCTAAGGTCGTGGTCGCTACTGAACCCTGATCACACAGACCATTCGTGAAGCAGGTACATCAGCATGTGGCATGGGGGTACATGGAATGAACAAACATTGGATCTCGGAGAAATCCCTGGAGTTGTTAGAAGCCAGAGGGAACATCCCTCCTGGCAGTTCCTATAATAAGTGTAGAAGAGATGTCTGTAGGACACTGAAACGTAGCCTTAAGACTGATCGTGAGGCTTAGTTGATGGGAAAATTTAAGGAAGTGCAGACGGCTTTCGCTTCAGGAAACACTGGCAAACTATTTGGGCTTATCCGTGCCACTGGTCCTGGACGACCATCTGTGTGTAAAGCTATCAGCGAGACAGATGACACACTCATCCATAATAAGTCCAGAAGGTTAGAGCGGTGGGCGGAACAATTTGAGGGTCAATTTGACTGGCACCTACTGGGACTGAGGTGCGCAATTGCATTGCGTCTCTCAAGCGTAATAAGGCTGCTGCTCCAGATGACCTTGTGCCGGCACTTTTCAAATAAGGAGAGGATGCGTTAGTAGAGGCTTTGATTCATTTGTTTCAACTTGTGTGGACGACAGAAACCATCCATCCGAGTCGGAGTCACTCGATAATAGTTCCTATATCCAAGAAAGGTATCAGGGGCTCTTGTGAAAACCACAGAGGAGTTAGTTTGACCCCAATCATTTCTAGGGTTCTGGCATCCATTATATTTCGTCGACTCAGTGCAGCTCGGGAGGTAAACATTAGGGAAGAACAGGCAGGATTTCGCCCTGAGCGGGGATGTATAGGTCACATTTTAACGCTTCGTCAAATTCTGGAGCAGCCTCATGTATATCGCCGATCAACAATTGTTGTATTTCTCGACCATAAGGGTGCGTTCGATTCAGTGGATCGATCTACACTCTCAGAGTCGCTCAGACTCAGATGTGTGCCGACTGAGTACGTGAACATACTGTCGGCACTCTATTCACACACCTCAGCTCAGATTAGGGTTTACGGTGAGCTGTCTGACAGTTTCAGCACCATGAGTGGCGTACGTCAAGGCTGTCCATTTTCACCTTTTTGCTCAATTCTGCCATAGACGGAATAATGGAGGACTGTCTCCGGTACTCACAAGATGCCGGCGTGGACCTCCTACCTGATGAAAGACTGACCGATCTTGATTATGTTGACGACAAGGCTTTGCTGTTTGACAACATTCAAGGAGCCCAAGCAGTGCTGAACGCTATGTCGCGTTTTGCTAAATATTTCGGAATGCACTTTGCAGCCTCAAAATGCAAAGTGCTTCCGCAGGATTGATTTTAGATAATGTAGTCATGGAGGTAGTTGATCGATTTGTATACCTGGGAAGTTGCATCAGCATCGGCGGAGGTGCACGGAATAGTGGCTAGACTCAAGTTCAGTGAGAGAATCTTTTCCTAAAGTGAAATGACCGAGGTATATACCGGACACCCCGTCCCTCCCCCAAAATACTCATGGTTACGCGCTAAAAGCTACCCGGAAAGGCTGTCCAGGGATAACATACCTGCTGTGTAAGTTATTAGTATGGTGGAACGGGTCCATCAAACCAATCCGATAGACCAAAAACAAACTGAACTACGAAATCATAAGACGGGTTTGGCAAAGTGATAACACCATTTCGTACACTCCCGTCAGTTGCCACACATAACAGCGGTGAAAATATTTGAACGGATCAAGCCTATAAATCAAGTCAATTCACACACTGGTCTGTCATTTGTGAAAACCATGGTAGACGAAGGTTTGAGTTCAGCAGCTTTTGCACACAGAGGACTGTCTTGCTACGCTTGACAGGCAGCACCCCGAGTGATTTAGGGATGACGGGCTTGTGATGACGCATCAACGCACGGGAAGCGTTTATCGGGTCGGCCACAAGACCGGTCCCTAGCAGATGTCTCGCAATCGAGGAGGCTGAGTTGTGCTGGTTGGTGGAGTCGGGTCGGGTCGTGCCACACATTAAGTCCTCGATAATATTTGGACACTTGTTCCTTCATTCTAAGAAGTAGGGATCGATCAGTTCAGTAAACGTCACACGAGGTGCAGGTAAACTGGTAAATAGAATGTGAAGTAGACAGCTCTGATAATCACCTCTTAATGTGAAGAAATATGGATGTGTTGGAAACCCAGCTGAAGTGTTTGCTACTGTTCGATATCCCAGCGACTGTGTCGCGCATTGAGTTCTCGAACTTCTGTAGTCAAACTGTCAAATGTACTCGGGACTGCAGTATGACGCTTCTACAAAGATATTTGTCCCCTACCACACCGAGTAACATTTTCTACCAATCCGAGTATATCAGTTGTGAATCTCTCTTCCCGACCTTGTTCTGATTCCCAATTGGAAGTACTTTCTCTCGGGCTTCAATTTAAATGGACGCATAGAATTAGTGACACCTCGCAAGTGCAATTCGAAAACTTGTGATCAATTGAGATGGCTGGGGCGCCCACATCTGAGGACAACCACAATTGGTTTAAGGATAAAATGGTGGATTTATCATATTTTTTTAACGTTCCCATCCAACAAAAATGCTTACTCCAGGGCGAACACTATTAATTCCTCAAGTAACTAGCAAACTCAAAAGTTGTTATTGTTTTAAAATCTGACAACGGTTCCGAAGATGTGGTGATGAACAAACAGCAATATATGGAGAAAAAGAATGGTATCCTTTCAGATAACACAAAGCTTCTGTTGTAAGATATCCGCACCAAATGTAGTACGAATGAAGTTGAATAGTTTGGGCGTCGTGTTTAACATNTGGTTGAAACGTAGAGTATTACAACTTGCTCGAAACGTTGTGTTATTCCCAATCTGTATATCAACACAAAGCTTCTATCGGACAGTCAACCTGATAACATAATGCTGGCGGACAAACACATTTGTCGTGAGTTGCAGATTTTACTTCTACATGTATACATCACCGAAAGACAGTACAAGTATATGAAACCTATTAGTAGTACCACTTCACAGTTATACGGTTTACTTAAGATTCGCAAACGCCCTTACGGTCACTCCCTGCTGGAGACCGGTCTTGTGGCCGACCCGATAAACGCTTCCCGTGCGTTGATGCGTCATCACAAGCCCGTCATCCCTAAATCACTCGGGGTGCTGCCTGTCAAGCGTAGCAAGACAGTCCTCTGTGTGCAAAAGCTGCTGAACTCAAACCTTCGTCTACCATGGTTTTCACAAATGACAGACCAGTGTGTGAATTGACTTGATTTATAGGCTTGATCCGTTCAAATATTTTCACCGCTGTTATGTGTGGCAACTGACGGGAGTGTACGAAATGGTGTTATCACTTTGCCAAACCCGTCCAATGATTTCGTTATTCAAATTGATCACCTGGAGAGGGACGCTTTTCATATTTTCCAAAAACAGTTCGTACAAGATTATGACCCATTTGCGAAATAGTTTGCTGCTGTTGGGCTATTAACTTTTACGTGCAGGATCTGCTAATCATGTAACACGACATATGTAAGAAGTTCACCAGATACATATATATGGTTAGTGACAACAGCCGTGAAACCAGCCTCGCGCTTCCGTGTATTCTGATTATCAATCACTTATTAATTGCCGAATCGAAATACTTGTAAAACGAAGGGTTGCCAACTTGATTCCCCGAAAGAGGATGGAATCGGTCATGCACGTTTCATTTGGCAATGAGTTTCATCAAATCCTACAAACACCATCTCGGGCCCCTGTGGCCGCAGTTAATACAAACTGGTAATCCTAGTTTAGGTGTATCCAACAGGTGTAAAACAAGTTAGCCCTCAATTACCGTCAAGGCTTATTTCACTGGTGGTCACGTGAATAAGAGCTTCGTGTCATAACACCAACACGGTCAATTTGAAACGATATGTGGCTGTTTTTATCTAGAAATCTCGAACAAGAGCGAAGCCAGTCACAGTAGTGTTGAGCTGAAAACGCGAACCATGGAACTGCAAGGTGATATTTTCTGTAAAAATGATATTTACTTAGGATCTGTGATACCATTTACATCCTCCTTGTTCAGAGAAACCGATGTAGGAGATTTTCCTGGCTTTAAGTTGCACGCCACACACACATTTGATCGCCAGCCAGAGGTCTTGACTGAACCACTTTTGCCTGGAAGAGTTCGGACTGGGGTTTTGCTATTCTTAAAGACCTTCGGTGATTTGCATTCTTGCCAAAACTGGAAATCAAATTCTAGCCCTACTACTGGTGCGTGTGGATCACAGCCCCAGTAGTTTGCATGAAACATGCCCAGGCAATTCAATATGAACGTCTAGTGAGTAGCAAGCAACCTGAATGTAAAGCCTAAGAAGAGTATCTTAGTGGTCATCGGCTTAATCCGGAACTGATCCCTATCTCATGTTCACTGTGAATTCCAACTTCACGCTACTTATACTCCCACAGTAGTATGCTATCATCTTCGAATTTAAGGCGACCCGTTTGTTTGCGTTATCCACTCCAACTCGCAACTGTTGATACGCTAATATTAACCTCATTTCCATAAACTCTATTTCGGCCGGAAACAACTGAATTGTATCCGACCTTATTACTTATATCCCGTTCCCTATCGCACTGTACTATATTGGTTTATCTGAATAACAGTAACGCGCTACCTATCTTACCGTCAGAATTACCTGGACAATTTATCACGTTTCCGCTGCACTGTAATACGAGTTTTCAAACCTGGTCGCAAGTTACAGTATATTTAAATAGTTTATTAATTTATTTATAGAACCATGTTCGATATAGGTATATACACTTGCGCATAATCATCTGCCCTCTGCCAATTTTAGGATATGTATGCATATATATCCAGCCCAGACAGTGCGTAAGACTAGGCTACTAGAATGCATCATCCGATTCTTCTGTTGATTTAACATCCACAGTAGTACTAAAATAGTGTGCCAAGAAGCTGAAAAAGTCACTCGATCTGTTTGTGGGTTGAGTAAAATTCTTCACAGATCAGAAAGTATTCGCCCTGGACTTCATCTTCGTAGGTGACGATTAAAACAAGTACGCCAACTACTCACTGATCGCAGAACTTTCAGAGTACCCAGTTAATATTCCGCTGTGTACACGATTATGCTTTCCGGCTTCCACTGTTATCAGATACTAAGTAAGGATTTCGAGGAGAATTTTCGTCAGTTATAATCCGATTACCGTTTGAAAGCAGTGGACAAGAAGTAATTGATGGGGACAAACCAATTAAAGGTCTCTCATGTGCATTCGACTGAGTTGGCCATCCAGCTCTCTGTATAAAGCTACTTAAGCGCAGTACTAGTAACTTGCTCTTATGGCTTACTGCATACTCCAAGGACAATTTCCGAAGTACATAGTTTTACGGTGAATCCTTTGAGTCGAAGTGTGCAGTTAGTGGTGTCAAAATTCTCCACACTGGGACTGCGGCTGTTTTTTCTCATCCCACCGAGAACTTCAGAATTTGCGAATTTCCCACTGATGACATGAAAATATGGCGCATAGTGATCCGAGTAACAGAGAACTTCTAGAGTTTGAGCGTCTTGCAACCACTGCCATAGATAAACGGCTTTAAGTTAGGACGGCTGGCCACAAGATGACATGTCTCCAATGCCTATACGACGCCGAAAATGTGCTTAAAGCAAAATGTCACTGCCCAAGAAAGGACTCCGGGGTCAACCGGTACACATTAACCTAAGCCTTAATACAACCATTTCGGCACACGAGCTTTCTATTAAGATATACAAGAAGTCTTATCCTGTAGAGCTATTGTGTCACGTTAGCTGCTTTATGTGGCTGTCATTGTGTTGTATGTGTATGTTCAATTTTTTTTCCAGAATTTCCAACACGTGCGCGCCTCATACTGCGACACCTTGAGAAACATTCACCTTATCAGGGGGGCCTACTAACGAACGGCAAACCCAAGCACAGCACCCGGTTCAGTAGCGTCTCCGGACAGGCCATACCAATTGGGAATTCTTTCAGTGTACTTCTGATCACTTACATCCCTTGGCGAACTCGGCTTTTACAATACCCAATTTAGCACCATAAAGCTTGACTACTGAAGTACAATCAGGCGACTCGCGAACAGCGTTCACTCTTATTCGGGTCTGCTCAATGTGCAACAAACTCCCAAAGTTTATCGTGACAGCTTCATTAATGAAGGCATACTGGATACAGTCATTCGGCGGACGAGATCATTGCAATGAAGGAAAGCTGGGTTTGACTCACATCGTCGACAGTGACAGGTGGACTGTTTTCTGCCTTGATAACCAAGGATTCTGCTACTTCATCCCAATATATCTTTCATATATACTTTTGCAATTGTCGACTCTTCAGACTAACATAATTGAACACCGAACACTACCTCGTGAACTCTGAGGCTTTCGGATGGGTTAACTAAAAGTCGGTGTACTGGGCCGTCAATCATCAAGTTTTAAGTAAATTTGGAGGAAATACTAGTGACAGATAAAACATGTATGAAGGCTTGTTTCGAAGTTACCAAGTTTTACTGACTTGTCCACACCACAGATAAAAGCTGTGTTGGCCTTTAGGGCGAAGTTGTTTACGCGGAAATTGGTATGACTAGCAGAAACCGTGAATTCTATGAAGCTGAGGAACTTCGTGTCCAGTTTCTACACAGAGGAAAACCGGTTACGTATACTTAAAAATAAGCATGTAGTCTACCAAGCTAATTTCTTCGGTTGCGAAGGCGTCATCAGAACTGCAAGGTACCTAGTGAAGGACCTGTGCTCAATAACTCTCAAGATGCTTGCCACACTACTACAGATAAAAAGCGACTCTACGATATATAGACCCAACCGCCTTTCGAACCTCTTAGAGCGGAGCATCGTCTATAAATTGTTTGTACCACAAGTTATGTGTATAAAACTGGATGATGAGAAGCATAGTGCTGTCATCGTAACTGTAATTCATACACAAGTTATCTCTTACGCGTTTTTTCATTTTGGTCGTAAGTCACCTAATTACCAAGATCCGTTCAACCCGTTCATTTATCTCATTATGATCATGCAACCCGACCCCTAAAACTGTACTCTATCAAAATGCACCAACACACGTTTCAGTAGCACTCGTGAGTGTCCACAAACCCACGTGCCATTTGGCAGGTCTATTTGATGTGTAAGTTCTGATTCTGCATTGGCAACAAATATCCACCAACATTTTAAGAAGAATTCGGTTCACAAGCCAGTCAATAGCGGATTATGAATTCCCGGGAAACCTACTTCGTGGATGCAAAAATTTACAAATCCGTACTTTTTAATCGAACTAAAGGATTCTTTTGATGTGAATGTAGGTCATAGTCTTCTTGAGTAAGAGTACTCCAAATGACTGGACCCGTAAGAGGTTCTCCGTGTCTTCTGCCATACAAACTATGCGCATACCGCAGGTTAATGAAAATCTACGATTGATTGGAAGTCAACTCTTTGTGCTCAGGAGTCATTAAATTTCGACCACCTACAATTACCAATAAACTATTCCCATCAAGTTCTGAGCATCGTAAACGCTAGAATGTTTATTATGGTCCACCCTTTGTCACAAATAAGTTTTATAGTTCTATGAGCAGATATACTTGATAGACCATCATCCGGTCTCCACTAAGTTGACAAATCTGTGAAACCGTCATCTGCTCAGCAGTTACTCTACGAACTTGCTTGCAACAGCTGTGTTTGTCTTCACACAGGAGTAGGACGGGAGGGTATCTTCAATGACGCAAGGCCAGCATTCGACCCAAACAATTGAGACGTAGGGTACACCTAAGTGATCACCGACGAGGAATTACTCTACCAAATCACCGAAGGCAGCGGAGCTGGTGTTCAACCGAAAATGCTGAACGATTCATTTTACTAGTGATTACCATTCACTATGATTTCAAACCCGACTGATCGATCCATCACTTGACATCCGATAAAGACGTGTCAGTAGCCGGTTGACAAAAATGATCAACATGCTGTTTCAATATAAGCGTTTTTGAAGAGAAGTCATTCGTAGAACGAAAGTAGTAGATTAACGGACATAAAAATGCCAGACACCGTCTTTATGAAAATGTAGCTAAAAAGGAAATAGATGTGAAGTACCTGCATCCCCCTACCTAAGCATTACACTACCCACTATTCTACAGATAAGTCCACAACGTGAAATCACAGTGCTTTCCTATAGTACACAGTAAGCTGTGGTAATTGCCAATAACCACACTGAAATTATTTGAAAATATCCTTATCTTTTGGAATACTCGAAAAATCTGAGATGACCGTAACCGAGGTAAATGAACCCACAAGACGCTGACTCCCAAACATAACAGACGAAGTCTGAAATACGTGACTGTGAGGAAAAAATTATAGCATACAACGAGTGAATGCTACCCGGGAGGTATACGGTAGGACAGATTGGGTCCGCTATCGCGGTTTCGGCAGACTTAGCCAGTCTACTTCCAATGCGATCAAAGTTAGAAAGTAGTGAATGTGGGAAGGACCACAATTTAACTCCAAAGTGAATAAAGTTGTATTCCCGATTGATCACCAACTAGCTTCTGAGATCAACGTCAGTTGTCTATTCTGACAGGCCTATTTCCACGTATAAACAACAGTAACTTAGAATCATTATAGACGCTAACCAAACGGAAGGGATGCACTGTGTACTCGCTGGAGTCTGATAGGACAAGGGAATTTGTGATGGTAAGAACACAGTTGCACTGGACATTTGGACAAGAATCGTCAGGACAACGTTGGAACACCCGATTTGATTAGCAGAAGATAATGCAGTCAATTACGTTCGGTTTAAAGTAAATGAGAATCCGAGAAGGGGTTGTAACATTTAACGACGGGTAGAAGGTAAGAAGGATTAACCTGAAGCACGCAGGAGGTATGATCTTTGAAACAGTAACATGCTTTAGTGGAGAACCCGACGAGAAAACGATTCTATCCAATCGATCTTTATTCCGCTGTGCTCAGTGGTGACCTTAACTGCTTTTTTGATGTCTGTCCTTCGATTTTCTGATTCGAGAATGTTTGAAGATCGCTGTGCACTCTAAAAATACCTTGCGATTTTCTCCTTGACATACGTTGTTGGAGCGGAACAAAGTCGCTTTTTGCACCCATCTTTGGGTTTATCTTGGGAGCAATTAACGGGGACTGTCACGTTATTCTCGGAACCAGGATTTCCCCTGTTAATTATTACGAAGAGAATCCGATTTCTACCACTCGTATTATTATACCGTAGGGGAACCAGTCTATTGGGTCGCGATATGCTTGTTGCGTTGGAGTCCTATTCTAAGATCGACTGAACACATCCGGAGCATAATAGACCAACAATGCTATAAAATACTAAACTTTGTGGTTCTGTGGCTGAGTTAAAAGCTGCCTTACGAACAGAATTGAGCAATTTTAGCTCAACTAGGCTGGATTCCACTGTCAACATTATACCACTGAAATGTATAAAGGGTAACAAGAGTAATGAAAAAAGCGGTCCCTGCCAAGTGTAATTGAAGGGAAACCATCCAAGATGGCTCTAAACTTTCATCTAATCTGTTTTATCCAAAAACTTTTCACTAGCATGAACAGTTTTGTTGTATTTATGAAGGCCTGTAGCATATTAATTACCGGCATTTTGATTCCAAAAAGGTATTAGCTATGTTTAGAACAATAAATAAGGGTAAAAACGAGGCGGTCTCGGAGTATGTAACTGGTCATCTAGACCAGTCGAACTTGATTGTTCTGGTGTTGTGACTAGCATTTTCCATTGCGCAAATGGCCCTAATTTTAGAATTATACCAAAGGTAATAAGGTGTATGGTTCAAATGTATCGGCTATTGTCCACACAAATGCGAACAGACGATGACACTTGACATGCACATCTTTTGTGCTACGTTTACTGGACTACTGAGTAAAGTTTAAGTAGCAAGCGTGCCACGTATAATTTCCACGCAGGTTTGAGCGAGCGGTTGTCATCAAACCGCCAGTTTGCGATAGAAAATTCATGATCGGACGGATTTTACCGTCCAAACAAGACAAAGATAAAATCAACAAAAAGAAAATGGGGTTTCAAACGTCCTTTTATCCCGAAGCGTGGGTGAAGGACATTCGACGGGAAAGAACCCGCGTAATTAAATCAAACTAACAGGCTTTCCTTATGATTTTCTCACATTCCAAGGCTAAGAAGTGAAAAACTGTAACTTTTCAAAGCAGTATTGCACATTGGAACATGCAAATGAGATAGCAAGATATACCGCTCCAGTATGATGAGTCAGTGATTATTTTGACAGAGTGTAAAGCGTACTTTTTAATCATGATAGTTTAAGTTACAAAGTGGTTCTGTTAGCACACCGTTGATGTATCTATTTTTGGATCGCGGGAAAGTGTTTCTCACCTGCTTCTGCATTGAAAAACGTGATTATTATGGTAGTCCTTGAAAGCGAAAAACTTTATACCGAGGCTAGATGCAAGTACGAACCAATAATATTAAGATTCAGATTACAAAGGCCCCATGTCTACTGAAACAATGAGAGATGCGATCAGTTGAGAGCGATGTTTAAGTCATAGTAAATAACGTTTCCCACTGCCTGACAATATTCTTTAAACAATGATTAACTCTTATCGCAATTGGTGAGGTTTTAATAGTTCAGTAGTAGCAACGCACTATTATTCAATATGGTCGAAGATTCGAACCGTTGTTGCCGATGGGACACCTTACCGGACAAATTCGTAGGGTGGAGCTAGCCGTGTGGTGCTGGTCTGTCACATTCTAGAGCAAGCCTTGGAGAACAAACAGTGGTTCGCTCGTGCTTCAAGCAAGTAGGCAAGCCCTTGCACTGCACCAGTTCAGGGGCGGCCAACCATGCTTGTTGGACAAAACTGTGGATATCATTTGGGTGGTCCAGTCAGTTTAGAGGGGGAATTAAGTATCATATGACTGCTATTTACATATACACGCAAACATACCCATACGCAAACGGTAATGAGCCTGAACAGATGGCACTGAGCGACTATTCACTGTAGGTGTGGCGAAAAGAACTCCATTCGAAAAAAAACTAAACAGAACAGAATGCTACGGTTGCGAGCAAGCCGCCATGTCGGAGCGCTTTCAATCAGCGATTTCACTGATTATGAAACCCCACTCTGGCGCACGAAATCTAACTTTACTCGACCGAACAGTTAGGGTTTGCGGACGTGAACATATAGCTTGACGCAGGCTATCTTATGGAGATAAAGATGGTCAACAGCTCCGTCTCCGAAACAAAGCAAAATGGCTTATACGCATAAGCTGCACACTCTACCTCTCAATGACATTCGACCAGTGCGGGTCTTCAATTGTCCTGTCGATAGCAGCTTAGCAATATTAACAGTTCAACCCAAAAAGGTGGGACGGTTCGCTGCGCCAAGTGGACAATCTGCGATGAAATTGAGAGTGGAGATAACCAGCTTTGAAGTAACTGAATCTATTGCGCAAAAAGTGACTAGGTAGTTCAGTTTATTTACCCTATTCTGATTGTCTCCGGCAAAACGGTTAGGCACAACAATATAACTTAGATTTCTTGAAAATGGAACATTAAGTTTATTTCAGTTCCGATTGGAAGGTGAGTCATTGATTAGGTGGACATGGTCTATCTCACTATCAGCTAACATCGACATATCAAACAAAGTCGGGGTCTGAAATGTTCGACAAACGCAGTCAACATTCCAAAGACCGACCCTCGTGAACATAACTGGATTGTAGACGGGCAAAAGAAGGATTAGTGCTCACCAAACCGATGAAGGCTGAGAGCTTAAACTTCAGAATTCTTTAAAACATGCATTCGCACGTAAATAAGTAGACATTTCAGTTCACCACTACGACAGAGCTCCCAGTCTTGTTGTCTATTTCCTGTTCCAACAAACCTCATATGCTAAGCCCATTGAATTCGTCTTCCTGAGCTGACCAACAGATTGCTATGTTTTAGTATGTTGTATTGCGGGTTCAGGATAGCACCTACGTACCAACCAGCAGTGACGATAAAAACATGCTCTTTCACAAATAAAGAATTCACGGAGAAAATATCTAGTAAGGCGTCACAATAGCAAACAGATCGTAGAATGACTATATTTTGATCCAGTATGGACGACAAAAACAGGAGAGCAAAAGCAAGTGAACATTAGTGGGTAAATGATTAAGGGGCATTAAGGAGATTGAGAGAATGCAGTGAATTGAACCGGATTAGCATACATATTACAAACCTATATACAGTCCAAGGATTGCGCCATGTGGTCATGCAATGAGAGTGACTTTCCTTACGTGCTACTGAAAGTGAACTCTTCACGAGATATTTCATGACCAGTGGTCAGATAGGCGGACAAATAATCAATACGTAACCATTCATATTTTGGCGGCAGTTGATTGGCTCCCATAGAAACATTCGGCCGGCGCTTGTAGAACGCATGTGTCACAAGTGATGCGGAAGGATAAGGTGGGCTACTGGCCAGTACCTGAAAACAACAAACGTATTAGTAGACAATAGGTAGACTCTCATAGAGGCTTACCGACAACTATTCAAAGCATACGCATGAAATCAAACCTTGTATGGTGTTTGGTTTTTGATGCCATAACAAACAGAAGGCTTCACTCGTTACATGGGGAATACACCTTCTGATTGACAAAACCCATAAAGACTACAGTCTAATTAGGTTAACGAATAATTTTGAAGGAAGAAACAGTTTGCGTGAGAACAACTAGAAAGTATGTTTACGGAAAGTAATAACTGTATACATAATCACGAACAGTTTTTATATTCCGTTTCTTGTTTGGAATCAAATGAGGAAATATCGTAGTTTATCAAAGGAGCTTAGCAATCAGAACGGTGCAGTCAAAGATGTGCACGAAAAATGCGCAAAACTCTCTGGTGGAGCAAGTGATACAATCACCGTTTCGCAAGATGCAAACCGGATTGAAGAGTTTCTGGAGACGTTGCACACAGCTGTATACGTATGGATATGTACAAAAAACGAGGGGTAAGACTGCCAAGGTGTAGTGGTTCTAATAGTCGGGTAGGTCACTGCTGCAACCATTACATAAAAACGTTGTTCAGCAGAGCCTGAAAAACACTTTCATTTGTATACAGAATAACTCTCGCAGGTGTTTAACGAATGTCCAAAAATAAACTACTGGATAAATAAAGTAACATTCGATGGTTTAGTGGCTAATATACGTTGATCCGTATGGTGCAAAAAGAGTGGGCTACATAAACAACAGTTGGAATGAATTTTAAAGAGCCATAATTAAGCTTGTTCGTAAGTTAAGAACAAAAAACTATATATATATATATATATATATATATATATATCACGGTTACAGGGAATTTCGTGACGTTTAAGTTTTCGACAGTAGGCGCTGTTTAAACGTTGCTTGCCACTGTTTCTCTTGACAGTTACCAATGGAGTGGTAGTTAAAGAAAAAGGTGTAAACGCAAAAAAAAACGAAAACAAAACCAACTGGAGTTCATTGTGAAGAGTAAGGGATCGAACAGACACAAGATCGTCATTGATTTCGACCCACGTCCGCGTCTGAAAACGCTCTCAATCAGCGATGTGGATATTTGGGCGGTTATCAACCTAGCAGGCAGTGCCTCCTAACCTTGTTCAGTAGAGCGCCAAGGATTTCATAAAACGTGACTGCGTCGTCACCTGATCGGCTTTCGATTAGCTCCAATCGTCAGAAGCTATATTCAACAACACAGCTAGTTCACTTCATCTGGAAGCAGGAAGTAGTCCATCAAGAGTTCAAGGATGCCCTGATCGTACCGCTGTATAAAGACACGGGTAGCAAACGATGTACCGACGGTTGTTGGGGCATCGGTCTGCTGAGCTGCCCTAGAAAGGCGCTAGCAAGAACCCTACTGAACCAACTCAGTGAGGAAGATTGAGAGGTCAATGTTCCTGAGGAGCTGTGTGGATTCCGGGTGAGCCGCAGTACGACTGATATGGTGTTTTCTGCTCGACATATCCAAAGGAAGTGTTGTGAATGCAACCGGCCACTGCATACCCTCTTTGTGAATTTCACCAAGGCGTTCGATTACATTAACCGGAGGCACTGTGGACGGTGCTTTATGTGTCTGGATGCCCAGGTAAGTTCGAAAATTTAATTAGACTGCTGCATGTGGGCATGAAGTTGAAAGTGCAATCGTGTGGATCGACCTGTGACAATTTTGACATTGACACTAACGTGAATCAGGCTGCGATGCTCACAGTCGCTCTTCAGAACCAGGAGGAAAGAGTTGAGATTGAGTGCCGCATGGATAGCTGCCTACTGGATATTCCACTTTTCGACGCAACAAGCCGGCTACGTACTTCAACGATGTGCAGGCTCCTGTTCGCAAATAATAGAGTGTGTTATTTGCAGACAGGGAAAAGGAACTCCAACGACTCGCCGTGGGTTTCGCGACCGCTGCATCCCAATATGGCTTGGATATCAATGCAGATAAGACATTTTCTTTCTTTCAACCTTACCCGAGTGGACGTGTTGTGCCTGCACCCGGAATTTGCGCCAATGGAGGCATTATTGATAGCTGCGCAGATTTCTGTCATTTAGATAGTAATCTGTCGATAGATTTTTCCGTGGGCTGCGAGTTGTAAGTTCGTGTGATGAAGCCTAGTGTCGCTTTTGGACATCTTAAAAAACGTGACTAGAAGAACCAGTGTGTGGATGGAAACCAAGCTGCTTGTCTGTCACTCAATAGTGTTGTTTACGCCGCTATACGACAGTGAAACGCGCGCTATCTGAACCGCTTCCACGTGCAATATCTGAGATGCAGCATGGGTGCTCGGACATGGTTCCGAATAGTGAGAAGATTCGGTGAGCGCACACGAACGGGGTTGAAGCCATGCGGATGCTCGTAGGGTGAAAGACGAAAGGATTCCGCAAAAGCCGCTATACGGGCAAATGGAAGAGGAAGGCGAAATACTGGTGATCAAAAACGGAGAAACTAGGATTTCATCCAGGTAAGTCTTAAATCGGACGGTCTGGAGGGGTGCCCCAAGGTTCAATGAGTAACACTTGCGGGGTCGTGAAATGAAGCGCGCAGTACACAGAGGGAACATAGATGCCACAGGTCGTGGTTACATGATTATATGGCATTTCGATTAATGCGATAACCGTCTCGGACTAAGACGTCATCACGTACTCATTGTACACCGTCGGCGAAGAAACGACAAGTAAGTTAGGTTCAAGTGGGTTGTACCAGTTAGAATTGTCTATACGTTCGTAGCAACCAATGACCACTGCCGCCCGCTAAATCACCCCCCCCCTTTTCAGGAACCTGGGTCATTGTGACTTTCTACCTTTCCTTTTCTTCAACCTTGTCAGTACATTGTATGATGAATGGTTTGTTTGCTTGTCAGTCCAATCTTTTGTCCTTCCTCTCTATCTTTTCTAGAGTGCAATAATATAAACTCCTACGGTAAATTATTTCTTGCCCCATATTTTCAGTGTTTTTCATTCCAAGAGATAAGGATTTCACTTTCGTACTGGCCTACCAACTGGCTAACCAGCATTGGCCTCGCTCACACACCTCCTGGTCGTATTCCTCCGGGTTTACGTTGGATATGGGGTGTGTGAGTGAAACCACAAGTGATGCAGTGCAAGCCGGATGTGACCGTTCGTGTGTGCAAGCGCCATTCAGTTGATGGTATGGCACGAAAGTGGAACTGTACATATCCATAACGGCTCCGTATAGTGGCTTCTTCATGTCACTGAATAAGCATGGTGCAATGCGACAGCTCGCGGCCTGTACCGGAAAGATCTCCTGGCTCGTAACAAAGTAATGAAGATGCACTGTTTACGCTGAGTAAACCGTCTATCCGGTATTTTGACACAGCGTCCATCTATCAAATCTATGAGTTAAACTACGTTTGTCTGGATGCTCCGATGTGGTCTGTCTGACATGATTGAACCTGGAAGAACTGGAGTCCCAGTCGGCATGGCCCCCCGGATCAATATAGCACACAAGCCCGACCACCACGCAAAGGTGGCAGAAAATGTCAGTCGTGCACACACATATACATAAGAGTATGACAGAAGTTGAGGCTATTGCAAGAAAAGTCAATCAGAAGTCCGTTTACAAGCAGGTGTTCGTTTTCTAAGATAACAGCGAAATAGCTAGAGACAATAAGGTGATCATGAAGTTTGATTTGTCTTCAACTCCAGCTACCTTGGAGGAGGTACTGGTAACATAAGTTCCAAGCACGTTGCATTATACAACCCGCTTTTTAGTGTAGAAAAAATAGACGTGAGAAAACGAAGCAACACGTGAGTGCACGTAATCAATACAACAGGAGAGAACAAACAGTTTTCATAATTCAAAGTAATGAAAAAGAAAGAGAGGCGACCAGTTCGAACTATTTTCGCAAGGCGGAGGGACACAGCTGTGTGAACAATAAAGGCGTAGTAACGAACTATTTTCGCCAACATTTCAAAAGTGTTGATTAACCCCGTTACTAGTTTAGCACTATTTGCATGAGTACTACATTACTTTGATGTGCCAGATTTAGAGACCGGCTCCGGTACACGATGATAGTTGCTTTTCCGTTCTGTCAACATACTCATCAGAGCACTTCCAGTTAGGTTTATCGTGGAATTATGTTGTGCGGGTCAGATGCATGGGACAAAATCCAGTTCGTAGATTTTAATCCGTCTAATATTGCCGGTTACATTTAGAGGTCAAACTTTGAAATACAACACCCAGGACCTCAAAAGAGAGCCCAATTTACAAATCAGTAAAGGCCTTATAAACGAAAGTCTACAAAAAATCGTTAGCATAGGAAAGGACGTATTGAAACCTATCAACGTGTGTGACCCACCCACTTCGTACATCAAGCTGCAATTGACATGTGGAACAGAAACGACTCACTTGACCACCACCAGCTTCAATAACACGACGGAAACTGGTTTCTTTGTCACATCCAGGTCCAAAAACAACACGCCAGTTTTGGAACGCCTTACCGCCGGCCAGTCGCCAGCGCCGAGCCGATCTGGCCAGTTCGCGTATTTGCACCGCCTGTTGCCGTTGTTGTTGCTGCGTTTTGCTCAAGTCCGGACCTTGAGCAGGGGGAGCGGGACTCAGTTGCATCAGAAGTGGTTCCGTACCTGGACCACCCCACTCGAAATTGGTCTCGTCCACCCAACGTGATTCCCGCTGACATGCATCCAAATATGACTTATGTAATATCCACTTGCCCGTGGCCAGGCAAATAAGATACTTCTCACTGCGAGCTAGAGAATGCATACACAATGAGGGAAAACGAATATCAAATGTCGAGAATAGGAAGTTGAAGGTTTGTTATAGTTCCGCATTAAATACTTCAAAATTGCGAGCTGTAACTCTGAAGCAAAGCAGAAAATACCCTTCTCGATAGATCTGAAGAAGACGGGAGGCAAGGTGTATCTAGTATGCTGTCTGACAAAGATTTGTACAGTAAAATAACCAGTTTTACTGTACTCTTACTAGGAAAAAGGAAGTATACACGTGTCTGTAAAATGCTTCCTGATGTCTTACCTACGGTCCTCTTCTCAAAGACAGAGCCAATACAAGGGTTGTTCCACATTCGGTACATTTGATAATTAATTCAATGACGCCCACTGCGCAGAACCGGCCGATGTATGTGCCTTGGGATAAGGGAGCACGTGCATAAATGCATCAGAGTTAATATATGGCGGGGCCCGACGCCACCCTGCTAGATGGTGCAAGCCGGCTTTCTCGGTCACCAAACACCTGCTAGAGATTAGAGACCATGCGAGTTATTTAACAAGCTCTTTCTTCACAGTGATGCGCTATCACAAACGCGCCATCCTGAATTTATTCGAGGCTTTGATGGCCACGCACCAGAAGCTGGCTCCGCGTACACCAAGGCCGTTGACGTTGACACTTCGCCAAAGATAGTTCTGACTAGTAACAGACCGCCATCTTTGTGGGATTAATAATTCCTTATTCGACCTAGTCTTGTCTTGTTTGTGCTTAATGAATGCCATTCTTTGAGGCTGAAGAGAACGTGGAATGGAGTTACCATCCTGTAGACTTGCGTTTTTGAAAGCACTATCCATTTTCGTAAATGAAAAAATCAATGACAGTAACTTAATGTTTTTGTCTTTTTATGCTTGCGCTACGATTGGATCAACAAGTCGTCTTCATGAAAGAGAAATATATGTAATAAATGGATTGTGAAATACTTCGGTTCGTACATCGTTTAACTGGATTTTGATATCATTCTGTTCAAGTGACACATGACCTTGGAATTCGTAGGTTTTTAGATTCGCCGTACTACATAATGGTTATCCGACGGCACTACCTGAACTGTGCTTTGGTAATGCCTCATTGAGAGAGCGCCTCACAGATGCATCAGGTGTTGTTATTATTATTAATATTATTACTACCAAACGCGGTCAACAATAGTTGAGTCATAACGTTGTCAAACGCCAAAATTATTAAGAAATTTGAACATTTTATCTATACAGAAAGAAGATCACAACTACATGGGAATATGGTGCTCTGTACGCTAGTGTGTATATAGACACCATTTTGCAAGTGACAAAATTTATAAAAGTAGAGAAAGCAGATGATAACATCGAAGCAAAATAAAGATTAAATGAACACTAATACTAGAAGAGACTGTACTAGAAGTCTCAAAGGCAATATATACATTTTTTCCGGTTTTAACCGGAGTACTTTGAGAATAACAACGAGACCGATTGGAGTAAAACCGAAAGTAAACAGTAAAAAAACAGAGGTGATTAAATCCACCCATAGGAATATCAAGTCTACTTTGGACAGACAAATAACCTTCAGGATGAAATTTGGGTGATGGGGCCTGGCGTGAGTTGTGCGACAGTTTTTGACAGGATATAAACTAGCGGTGCGAAAGTAAGGTCGTCTACCACAAGTTGGTCCACCATCAAGCATAGATAACCCGTCAAGCGGTCTACAATCCAAAGCACCACAAACAGTGGGGGGTTTATGTGGACAACTACCGACAGCTCTGAAGAGGAAATGTTGCAAAAGTCGACGTGACCAGCCGGTACTCCACAAAGCAGCGTATCCTATCAAGTTTCACAGAACGACAAAGTAGCGGACACGACTTTTTCAGTGTTTGGTCATCAGCAACAGTGATTACGTAGCTGGTAACTAACAAGTCGTCGTTCATAACCTCTACTGACCTTTTTTTTTACTCACCCTAGTCACTGCTTTCATATCTACTGGGTTGTAATTAGCCTGATGATAAAACATAATCTTGTTCACTGCTTCCTCATTTCCATGAATTCAATGGGTAGTTTCGGACGAAAAGTGGGTTTGCCTGACTAATACTGCCAAAAACGTTAGAAATCTTCATGAATCGTAGAGCTTCTTCAATAGTTTCGTAAAACAAACGGTGACCTCAGAAAGAATCACACCTGGGTAGCGTCTGAGTGTGAGGAAAATTTACTTCATTCACCGCTTATCCATAACCCGTCCACTAGACGATCCAGTAACGGACCAATCCAAACGTCGCGTTAAGATAACACATCAGCTTCAATGCTACACCTCGCGTTATTCGCCAAGTTCTTTGTTCTGTCTTGCATCAATCAGCTTACGGTTTGTGACTGCATGTGTCACCAAGATCATCCAATGACAGGCTCTGATTTCTCTAATGTTGATATACACCTATAAGTGCGGGTTCTTGTCTCAGGGATAACAACTGTTTACTATAACTAGTCCGGGGTCTTCTTATTACCTACGCGGGAGGTTTTAATTCAAGTATGATGTTGAGGGGTATTCGAAGTCTCTGATTACACTAGGTTACTGTTCTGTACGACAAATTTTGATAATATCGAGTAATATGGCTTTCATAATTATACGAGCAACGTTGGCACGAACAAAGAATGTAAAAGTATCGATACTAATGACACTCGAAGTCTGGAAACGTGATTCACTCCAAGGTCAACAGTTCAAAATAAGCCCAGTTGGGTAAGACGCTGAATGAGCTAGAGTGCAGAGCGTGAATCTCAGCCTTCAGTGTAAGTGGTCTGGCTAAATGAGAACGCCCATCGAGGGCCGATGCGAAAAAGTCAGCCATCCAGCTTTTACGCTCCAAGGTGTCGTCAGGTGACGCAGAGTGAGCCGAACATTATCAGACTGATCTGGTCAAAACAGGTGCAATATGACAGGGAACTCGAAGTTACGCATTTGATGAGTAGCGCCGCTACAACTGAACCGCATAGGTTGTTTGGAACCAATTTCAACCTGGCAGATTGAAAAGAGTGCGATTTTTAAGATGGTAATAGCACAATCGGACCGCTGAAGTAAACCACACTTGTTCCAAAAGGGCTAACCAAACAAGATGCTGGAGCTGGGTTACAATTTGTCACGGGAAACTTGATCGAGACAGAACAAAGTTGATTTAAGCTATCCGTTTGAAAAAGAACTAGTGGCTACTTCCTCTTACAGGATTCCGAATGAGAAGTGGGTTAACAGTATAACGTGACCTGTAGCCAGACGAGTGTTCGCGACGGTTGATGTTTTGATGCACGATCTAAACCTCGCACAAAAGTATTTTATGTGATTAGCCAGTTAAGAGAACAGAATCCTAGCCAGCGTAACAAGGAAAAGAAAGGGGGGCAAAAGCGGAAAACGCAGCAGGAAATCTGGTCATATACCAAAAAATCGATTGGGATGAAGCATCGGTATTTATTCAAGTAAAAGTCAACCACCCTTGTCAGAGACAACGGGTGCAACCATCGCTCTATTTGAACAATTCGACGTGAACGCGGAAACACTCACTTGGCGTGTGTACAATGAGATGGGTGGTCTCCTGACTAATGGTCAACTGATTGTCCACTTCACCTCCAAGTTGACTGACCACGTTAGCGTAATGATCTCGAACGTCAGGCGCGAGCCCGCTGAATGATATAACGTGACGCGATTTCTTCTCTGCTTTTTCATTCGCTTCAGTGGTCCCTTTAGCACTGGCTTGTTTTGTGGTGGTCAGGTTCGACTTATCATCTGTCGACAAACTAACGGAAGATTCTCTAGGGAAACCAAAAGAGAACGATAAAATAATGGGCCCAGGGTATGCACATATTAACCCGTCTGGATAAGCGATGTAAACTGCTTTTCTAGGCGGAAAATGCACTCGATCAACGGAAGAGAAAAACAAAAAGCCAACTCAAATCTGACAAGACCGTAACAGAGATTTTAACATACCCAGACAACAGGGTGCAGATATGGAGTCATTTTTGATAACTAGTTCAAGGAGATTCTGCAGCGAAATCACACACGTGATACGCAATGGCTGTGGACTGGCCTGTCACACAACTGAATGTTCCTAACACATTCGGTCACAAGCGGATTTTAGAAGAATAGGACGTGATAAAATTGGATAAATTACTGCTCTATCCTGCGGACTAGACAAAGCGCGTGAATCACTTTGATAGATTGAGTGGGATCAACATAACCACGACTGGTTGGCCATTGAGTCAAGCGATAGATCAGTGGTTCACATTATTGCTCAACTGCCACATAACCATGAAGAAAAAGCAAACTCCAGTTAGGAAAAGAAAAAAAGGGACGGGAAGGGACCTAACCACTGAAAATAACTACGTCCATATTCAAACATTCAACATCAAGGTGCTTACATCTTACAAACAAACAACCGAGCCGCAAATGAGAGTAAGGCGTCATCAGCAAGACAGCTTCCTTACGGCTTTCATTGCCCCGCGTCATTCAATGCACTCACTTCACAAACAACTCGACCAAACAACCACAACATTCACGCCACTGAGCTCGATTAGCCGCCATCTCACCTA
>QNGE01002377.1:32007-111338 GCA_008508345.1 Paragonimus westermani
AGTAGCATGTTTTCGCCTATCCACCCAGCTATATGCAGCAGATAGGGCGACCCGGTTTATACTGCGAGACGGCCGATGCAGTATGGAAGTGTTTACGTTGTGAGGATTCGTGGTTGTGTGTGGGCCGAGATACTGCCTGGACGCTCACACCTGGGCAGGAGAACGATTAGGGTTCTCAACTAAAGACTGGCTCAAAAGCCTGTAACGCAAGGCAGAGGGTTGGTGGCGGTGTGCCATAAATGGTACGTTTTTCAGATAGAGATGCTAACCATCTTCCAACCCCCAATCTGGAGGACTAGGAGACTGATTTGTCAGACCTCTCCCTATTGACCTGCCTGGTATGAATACCTCTGTCCAGTTTAGCCCAAAAGGTCATCGGGATGCGCAAGCCGTCACACCACGTCAAGGTCCAGTATCACCGTGATGCACATAGGCACGATTACAAAAACGTCTGCCTTTGTGGACAGCGTGAGTGGCTCAACAAGAATTGGTGGGACGAAAAGTTGACGAGACGGAAGCTGACATTTCGAAACCATAAACGAAACGTGCGAGCCAATACAGTGTGTTGTGTTTATGTCCATTATTCACTAAGTCCGTGTATAAACCAGAACGAGCTAAACCAAAAAAATATAGATTTCCGAAAGCTTCAACCTTCTCGGAGTCGGTATCGAGCGAATTAAGCCGAAAAATTACAGCACACTGGTTTCATGGGACGCAGTCATCAAATGGCAAGTGTTGGTGTGTTTAACAGACGATGTAAAACTGGGCATGGATAGTGTTAAAACTTGCTACCCCCCCCCCCCCCCCCNCCGAAATGAAAGCAAAGGCAGAACTTGTGGCACAACGCGAATTACGGCTTTATTGAATTTCTATAGATTGTTTTATAGGCAAGATGTATCACTTAAATGAATACTGAAAGTTGGTGTCGAAGTCTCGGCTCCGCTCGTAGCATGTTTGTTTTAACGCACGATCAATTCAAATAACCCGTTTTAATCTGATGCTGGTAATAACAAAATCTGATGCCGCGCCAGAGTACTACTCGGATTGGTCACCGCGCTGATATGTCAATTTGCTCGGGTTGTTGACAATGATTGGCCGTGCCTTCCGCGGATCATTGATTGGCCCCGTATCGATGGGTTCGTCCAGTCCAATGGGCTTATAGTTTCAGTTTATTGGCAACGTTTCATTTCTGGTACAGGAACTTTTTCAGATCACATCTGAACATAACAGCCAACTGTTTGCTAATTGTCCTGAAATTATGAACTCATAATCCACCTCAGGCACAATTCAGTAGAGTTCATAGGTCTCATGCATTTGTTAACGTTTGACTTTTCATGTTGAGCGACTGAAACTGCTACCAAATTGTCAGAAGTTGATCACTTCCCTCCGTCAATAGTAGTTGGGCAATTCATCTGTTGGTTTTACAGATATTCCTGTAAATGATTTGAAACTAACCAAGGGATCCAATTCCTACGACTAGCGGCAATTAACATCAACCATTATGTTACTGTACCTCACCGAAACATCCGGCTGCTCCTGATAAATTTCCAAACAATGTTCAGATGATCTTCGGTCCTTTTGTTTCACAGTTAGTTCATCTACCAGATGGTTGTTTGGTTAGTTTTTTGGCGAACATCAATGCACACAGCCTTACTTATCTTGTATCTTACTCACTCTCTTCAGAAGAGTGAATTTAACAAAGAATAAAGAAGGATGTCTAGTTAATTGGAAAGGTTCACTGAATGATGCTGAATTTTCATCGTTCAAACGAAGGAGGCAATAGTCTCTCTCGATGCGGACTTTGGTATCAAAAAGGCGTCTCATCTACGGGTCACAGATGTTTACGGCTGTGAAATATGGCCGGTAAACTTCAGACAATCAAGTGTATCGAAGGTAATGATCATTGATGTTTCCGTCCGGTCACACGCACTAACTGGCAAATAATCCGGAGTTGTTGATAGTGAGGATCAATCGCGTTCAGTCACCCAACTCGTAGAGATACATACAGTTGGAAGGTTAGGTAAAGTATTAAGACTGCTAAACCATCAGTTATCCCGCCACGCAGTCTTTGCCGACTCACCAACTCACAGGCGCAGGATTCTAGGAAGTAAAGTGAGTCAGAAACGATCAGCTGTGATGGCCTACCAGCCTGAGTTCGTGGTGATCCACTTGGCCCCTAATCAGAGGATACGTGATCAGTCAAGTCCAGCAGCGTTCACATAGTCCTTGTTGAACTTAATTATTTGTGAAGTAATGGGGCGGGGTAATAAAAGTCGCAAAGAAGCTGTCCTGCATATGCCGCTTTACTTTCACTTGCGGCTACCTTGATTGTTCAGAAGACGTGATCATCTTAAAGTTGACTGCATAGGTTCAAACGTACGGGTTCCTGCTTTCATGGCTAAACCAGAATTTGATTTTACTCTCATTGTTGCAAGAAGGTTAATTATAAACGTATACCACTGATACAATGTCATTGATACTGAATGAAATGTCTATAAACTCCCCCGGAAGATCGAGTTGAATGGGCAATGTTAGTGTGGATATCAGGTAACCCATAACAGTATCTTTTTTAAACATACTACCATCCCCATCAACCCACTTACGGAATTTAGATTGTGTGAAGGAGACGAAGTCGGTTGAATGAGTGCAACGGTCAATTCAAACGTCTTTCGAAGGTATGAAATGCTAAACCAAATCAACAATGAGATCGCACAGAACAGCGTTGTGAGCATAGGTCGAACAGAGATGCGATTGAATTTCAAGACTATAAAAGGTTTAGCCGAAATTCGTGAACCAAATCTCTCCGAACATTATTGACTATCACTTAGCAGCTCCTACATTGTGCACACAGCCATAGTCACAGGTAAATGGGAATGCTATGTATGAGTTCAGGATCATGTGGTCCGAAGCCAGTTGGTTCAGGTAATCGAGTGCTGAACCTTTCCAAACTGTTTCTCGGTACACAGGACAAATCAAAACGATGTAGCAGCTTGAAGCAGACCACTGTTACCTAAGCGATTAACTCAAGCCCTGAAATACCCAACAAGATGTGCCGGTTCGCAGAAGCGTTCACAGTTCCAGCAGATTAATAAATCCCTATGGTCAAAACGTGTTAAATACTCATAGAATTCGCGGATGATTTCATCCAAGTCAGTTTATACACAAGCGTTCATTACATCTATTGGTTAATGAATTGTGCTTAGTAAACCAACTACGTCGTCAGCCAATGACTGTTGATCGAGCTCTAACTAACAGTCCCAAAAGCAGGGTGATAACAAGCTTGAACATATCATGAACTTTAATCTGACCGGATGAGGTGGAAGCTATAAGCAAAACAACTGACTTAGAAGACCTTAACAATGTATGCGCCTTTAGAGACGTTGGGCTGAAAAATGTTGTGTAACAGAAATCATTGCGCCGTGATAGCGTGTAAACTGTTAGGCCAGGTAAATGCGCAGTATGACAAACAGGCACTCTGAAAGAACACATTAGGGCCCACACCGGTTGACGTCGTTCACAACGATTGTACGACTATTGTAAATTGCTTTAAGCTCGAATTTACATCAGCGGGACTTCAGACGAAAAGGAATGGCTTAATATAGCGGATTATTTGTGTCACGATTTTCAATGCATACATCAAACTTAGGGGAATGAAGTTACAAGGGTGAGAAGTCCAAGCAAATAAACTTGGTTTCAAGAGTTTCTCCATTTAAGATGGGGTTACAAACCACTAATTCGATCAAACAGATATTTTGATCCACAAACATTGACAGGGTTAATAGTGACGTAAAAAATCTAACCGACAAGCCAATAACTATCTCCTACTTGTGGACAGTGCGATCACGCGCGGTAATCGGATCGATTCCGACAATACCTTGGCCCGGATTTGAAGACACTGACGACAGAGGCAAACCACCATGCCCGAGTGTAGTGAGTCCATTTAAGTAGACGCCATCTGTAGGAGACCTCGGATGAGCATCTTCATATTGCCAACGAACCTGATTAGGGATTAGATGAGGAGCGGTAGAGTTGAAAATCCAATCAACCCAAAACAACGTCAGTCTTGACTAACATTGGAGGCATTACGAATGCACAATCGTGTTACTGATCGAACCGGGTGATGAAAAATGCAAATGTCGTGTCACACTTTTAACAAAATGTGAAGTTGATGTGAACATGGAAACTCCTAGAAAATCAATCATTTTACTTTATGCAAGAAAACATTAACGGCCTGTGTAACATCCATAAAGTGCTTGAATGACAGAAGAAAACGCTAGGGGACCAGGTGTTTAAGTCTTTAGAGGGAATAAAATGATTTACGACAGTTTTTTGCTAACGATGATCATAACGATGCATATACTGATTGTCAATCATTCATCGAGAATCCCCCCATAAACACTCGGAATGGCAGTACGACCAACAGGCAACCTGGGCTTCCCCCACCAACCAACAGGTGATGATCTGATCAAGGTTAATGTGAGGTCCAAGAAATGATGATTAATACGGTCGCCTCACAAGTACGGTGTCTGGCTTGTAAATCCCTGCTCTGATGATGATGATGATGATGATGATGATGATGATGATGATGATGATGATGTCGAGCAGACAAGCGGAATAAAATTCCGACGCTTCTCTCTTTCTAAAACGGTCAGCCACAAGTGAACGCTGCGACCAAATGTGAACACTGATAAGGGTCAAACAGTCAAAATCCCCAAACCACCCACAAGCAAGCAGGTAGAAAAATACCAGTAAGAAAGTGTACATACTGTACGGATAGCATAAACGGTGGAAATGTTTACGGTTTTTACACCATGAAATGCGCCACCGATGGAATAGGAATCATGTATGCTAGTAAGTTGTTCGGAGTAATACGTTTGGGACACTGAAGATTGGAATCAGTACCTGTCGAGTAATCAGAGATGACCACCGGTGAACGATATAATTTTATCGCAAGCTGAACATCATTCACATTCGAGTGCAGCCTCCACATTCAGATAAACTTTCCGGCTAGCCTTTTTCGAAAAGAAGCACTACACTCGAGTTGCGCTCTTGTTAGAGTTCGTCAGTCGTGCATATCCTCGCCACGGCCGGGACTAGAACCCCGGAAAGGTTTTCATGAGACAACTGTGTTGGCTACTGACCTCACACTAGGCACGACCGAATTGTGAGTAGCGATCAGTGTGTCGGATCGTCGCGATGAGAGACACAGTGATTATCCGTAATTTTAAGTGACTAGGACTCCCGAGACAGGTGGAAATATCTGAGTTCATTACACATGCAAAGCAGTACTACAGTTTGAAATGAAACTTGTGCAAGACCGATAACGATTTCGTTTGACTGAACATGTTGAGCGCCGGAAAGAATATCCACTTTGAAAAAGCGGGTGTATTACAGGAGACTGAGGTGCGGAGATTACCATTAACGACTGGCCAGGTTGGGCTTTGTCTATCGCACTCTCCGAAGTGGTAGCCGCTTCGTCTGAGTTCTTCAACATGGCGTTTAACGACACACCTACTGATCCAATACCAGACGCCGCTTGTGTGACACGGCGAGGATTGCGCCTGAGTCGTCGAGGACCAGAAACGGTGGAATCCAAATTCCCACTAACGTTCAGTAGCTGATTCGATCGTTCATCATTAGCACCCGTCAGTTCCATACTGGCAATATTAGGAGACAGTGCCTTCTGTGAACCTTCGCATGTAGCCAAGTTGGAATGAGCACCCATCATCTGCTCCAGACGACGATTCACGTCACCAAGAAGGTCCGACGAGGCTGAAATAGTGAAAAGTTGTTAGCTTTTAAACCTTGAGGCATTTACATATGCGCAACAGATTCGGTTAAAATAGACTGAAAATTGTCCAACCTCACGCAGGAACAGCACAGATAACTGAGGTTTGCATTTTCAGCCACATTAGTCGCGGTTGACGTCGTGTTTGTTGCACCAAATTGCTCTCTGGGACTCGGGGAGTGACATACAAGATACGCATTGTGCTGAGTAATTAGTGAACCGGTATACCTAATTTTGCAAAGACAGTCCATGAGAAGAGGCACTAAAAAATTCACGTGATACTTTTTGTTAGTCTTCATCTTATAAAGTGGCTTTTAAACGCGACAAGGGTTGAGAGGCAGCACTTGCCCTCCTGTGAGACAGCTTTCGGGAGTAAGCAATGATCCACCTATATTCTCTGCACTGAAATGTGTACTCACGGGAAACTCAGATCGCCATGTATTGAAACTGCATCCTAGAATCTGCAGCAAAATACACCATGAAACATTCACTGAGAGCAGAAGCATGTGTGTAACAGGAGACGCCAAGCGAGTTCTGACGATATTTCTAAACTGTAATGAATGCCTGACAGCATCGATTTTCTATACGACGGAGAAATCTGAGCTCAACGTAGGAAGCTGAGCGACTACCTGAATCTCTTTGATATACGCTCCCCAGTGCAGACTTCTTGTTAAAATTATCAGTGCCTAAAGCCAGATAGGAAAAGGGAAGAAACACACCAGCAGTATACAATCGCCCTCAGTTGACAAATGAAGCACTGCAGATACTAAATGAAACTCATCGCCATTGGGGCTATGAATAATCAATCAAAATGAAAAACTGAACAGTTGATTGGAATTATCAGTCCCAATTCTAATCAAAATGTTGACGCTGAGATGCTCAATCAGGATCTCTCTGGTTTGAACACAGAAAACTGTTTAACTAGGCATCGAGTTCGTTTACCCAGTTCTTGTTCCAACTAACTAAAACGTGTAAACCCATAAAAAATATATGGTCCACATGGACCATTCTCGTTTGTTAAGCGAGTGTGCTAATTTTTTGGCTGTGGCATTAAATTAGATTTTTCAAAAGTGCGTCAAAATGAGCAAAATGGCTGCCAGAGGGAAATGTGTGACCCTGATATCCATTTTAAACAAGGAACCTAATAAGTATAAACCGACCAGTTGCTATTCTACAATCCCCACACCAGCCCAATTCACTCATAAAATCTCCCGAACAATAACTGTTTAGTCCATTCAGCTTACGTAATGCTGGATAGACAAGGCAAAACTACAGGATGTTAACTGCATCTCAGCAACGCCTTCGGGACTGTAGATTGCAGTGCGGAAACTGGATCAGCCGTAACCTGAACGAACGAAAGACTAACTCCAATGTCACCTGCACTATAGAAGCTGAATGGTCAACTCACTTGGTACACCAAACGAACGCGAAGTACTTCAGGATGTGACTCCTTCTAGCCTGCTCTTTGTTTTATGCGTAAAAACTCTACCACTGAGCGCCGATGCCTCTGTACACACAAATGGGCCGATGATATTGCTATACTCTGTAACTGTAACAGTTACGAACGAACACCAATTCTAGAGACCAACGAAAATAGTGGAATAACTGAACATGATTTCTGCTGCTTAATGAAGAGAGGTTAAAAGACATAATTATTCATACGCTTCTCATACCCGCGGGATCAACCGTCATACCATACCAACTTCGAGGTTTAATTATTTTCTCGGAGTTAACCTTTAGGACTATCTCCATCTGCCACAACATAATACTGATGTCCCGCCTAAGGCTCAATCACTGACATTTTTATGACGTTCAAAATCCCCGTCAATATGGATAAACATTGAGTATGAGTTGTGTGCCACCACGATTTTATTATTGCACCTTGGTTATGATCATTGATGGCATTATTTTGCGACGCTCGCTTAAGCATCGCTCTACTTTCAGTGAACTGTCTTACCTTACTGATTAGCTAAGTGACTTTTAAACATCCCAAATTCTACGACAAACCTTTTCATAGATATATCATCGACCAGCTCATTAGTCTACACAGTGTTCACAAAAGGTATATCCTAGGTCAACTCCGGACAACCATTTGTGTGAACTCCTGCTCACCGAGTATCACTTTTTTTTAAATTGTACGCCAGGTTTGCAGCAACACGCTAAAGAGCGGGTGATTTACAAGGCGATTGGTAATCGGCTGATTTTTTTAACGCCCTTCGTAAGGTAAGCTGCCGTTGGAATCCTTGTGCAATCAATGCGTTCAACAGATGGATATTCGCTCAGCTAAAATAAGTAGGACAATGTATTATCATTGCAACCTAACTATCTTGTTACACAAAATTTAGGTGACCTACTACCGATTTCAGGCAGTCTGTACGTGGTCGAAACAGACATACATCCAGTCTTGTGTCGAAACCTTGAGAGTTTGTAAGCGACATTAGCTGCATTGTCCACGTGCTACCTTCATAGGATTTTCAGTGGGGACAAATACTTGTATTGAGATCCGTGTCTTCTCTTTGCTGCTAGTGTCACAACATACTACTCACATAACCACCTATAAACAAAACACGTCAGTATATGCAGCAATCTCGCAAACTCTCAAGACATCTACTTAATTCACATTGTTGTAAGAACGGAACTTTGTTGATCACATATCTCGCTTGCTTTCCATTGTTGAGGCCCAACAAGGCCCACCGATGTTTCAACATTGTTATCGTTGGTAAGTTTACAGTTTAGATTAAGTACAACTTTCTCTTAATAAGTGGGGGGAGGAGTTGAAATGTTTTATTAATTCAGCTGATGAGGACTCACAGATAAGAACGGCGAATATTGTCCTGATTGGAAGCATAAAAAAAGTGAGATCTGAAATAAACCGGCTACTTTTTGACGCTTACACTTCCCGGTTCATAGGTTGAGATCAATCAGTCATTTGGGCTTACTCGGTAAACTAGCATGCACCCACCATAACCCCGGAAGTGGCGGAGAGAAGGTTTGCAAGCAGTTGGCCCCAGTAGCCGTTGTCAAACTAGCAGACAGTTGTTTTGTTCTTGTTACGCCCCACCAACATCACGCACATTGGAGAATGCAACCCACAATATCTGTGGAACATTGTCCAAATGGTTGCCTACAATGTTTCCATTGTTACTTAGACTAATCGAAAATTCTCCACACTTTTTGCTGGACGCGTTTTAGAATGCCGCTGAGTGAATATGAGTCCATTTCATGTCTTTCCTTTATTTGGATGCTACCGTTGGATCTTGACCCCGCTACAGCTAATTACTTCCCAAATTTCCAAACACCCCTGGTAATATTCCGTTTGTTTCCAGACCTGGTCGCGTCCCTTTAGGCTGACGCCTGTTGGGGTCATTGTTAGAGTGTTGTTCAGAATGGGCCTTCAGGATAGTTAATGGGCGATGACCAGGCGTATCTCATGTGTTCACTACAATTTAATATGGTTGCCGCAATAAGTATGAACTCAAAGACCTTTTCAGTGGGTCGTCCTACTCACCGTTAGGATGATCTAGTTATCTTTTCTCTCCTTATACAGGGTTTGCGTTTCCTTCGTCGTGGTTGTGCGGCAGCAAAAGCACCAGTGTGAACCACAGATGTATTGCCGTCTATGACGGTTTATTTGGCCATTTTATGCCAAATTACGTCGATTTACTACCGTGACAACTTTTAATGTTACCCCACATTTAAAAGACTAGATCGTAACGGCTTCGAAATCACTATGGTGTCTTTTTCATCTTCAAACCCTGCAAAATCTCCTCTCTAATCTTGTGGGTCACGCACAAGAATCGGTCATTCGGGAGAAAAAGCTGCTTTCAAATACAAGACGACAAAATGTATGTGCATACTGCTCTGAAACTCTATGCACCTGAATTTTGCTTCTGACACCGCTGTTCGTACGAACCATGGAACATGCTACCTTAACACCGTCGTTCGTTTTCTTCATGTAGTTGTGAATCATGTGTTCTCTGTTGTAGGTGTCCGTCTTTTTCGAAAGTGTGCTTTTGCTGTTGTGTCCCAGTTGTTTCAGTGTCTAGAAATTCAACGTTACATTGATGTCAGAGGTAGTTGTTTTCATTTTACTTGCTGCTATATCGATTATGAGCAACCCCGCCCATCAGTTCGAACCGTCAGTAATTCCGCCTGGGAATGTAGTGATCAAAAGGGAATACGACCCTGACAAGACTTCATCTTTCATCCGCTTTCTTCAACCAATTCCACTCCTGAATACTTTTTGCTTTTGTTGAATCGAGAAGAAACCCATCCGGACCTCGTTCCGACTGCTAGTTGTGATCATTTCTTGTTGTCCACTCTGGATAACGCTGTAGTCAGACAATTTCCGTCGAACAACGTCGCTTTCAGTGAAGCCATAGAGTTTATCAGCTCCAGGCTCCATTAACTTGTTAATGTTTGCAAGCATGACTGCTACGCCTCGCACATTTCTGAGAGTGTAGGCAACACACATCGCAATTGACCGAGCGGTTCTTGGGGATGCTTAGCAGGCTCTTTCCAATCACTCCAAAGATCATCGTGATCAAGAGCTGAAACGAAAAGTAGCCTTGATTTAATCGATACAGCAGTCCGCGTTGGGTTCCACTCGTGCGACCGTCTCACTCCTCCGTAAATCAAGCACTGACGCCCGGAGCTATGGGGCGATTGGTAAATCGGAATCTGCGCCTCACGAATTATTCTTTTCTGTCGCCGGTCTTTCTCACTCACAACCTATCCGCCAGGCTTTGCAACTCTGTCCATCCACCAACAACCGTATCAACTGCTCATACTGTCAACGGTCGGGCGTTGACGTGCAGCATCAGGGACACAACCGTCCACTGCACTCAGACGATGAGTCCCCATAAAAGTTGAGTCTGCTTAATGTCAACCGCAGAAACACGACTCTCGTCCATTAATAGCGTGTGGTCGTTTGGACGATAAAATGTTGAGGCCTATGGTCAATACCGGATCATCATGTAATAGAGTGTGTAACAGAATTCCTCACCCGCGAGCGGCCTCTCCTCTGAGATACACCCGATAAATTACTGCTCACAGCTCAAATGCCCAACCCATGTGGACGTTCGGCTGAGGTCGACGGCTTTAGATTGTTCATCACCATCATTTTCAGCTTTAAACGGTATCCCCAAGTACTACGGTTCGGGCTTCCGATGGTCCTGACAATGGTCCACGAACAAATAAGTGCAAACATATGGCGAAGGAAAGGAAAAGAAAGAAAACAAACGAAAAAACAACTGGGCTTCACAAAAAAGAGGGGCTAACAAGTTTGCGGGTACAGATTTGACATTGACTGCAACTTACTGCCATGTCTGAGTGTTCCAACCAGTGGTGTGGGCGATTGTGAGCTCTCCAACCAAATAGACAGCACCTCTCAACCTTGCTTAGCGGAACGGTAAAAGCTTTCATGGCCCGTGATCACGCCTTTGCCTGGCAGGCTTGTGGTTTTTTCAAACCATCAACACCCATACTGGGAAATATGCAAAGTGGCAGGCGCTCCGTCAACACATGGAGTACATAACCCAGCCTGCGGAAACTGCATCTTTCCTGCTGCAGTTATTGACTGCGAACTTGTACATTTCCAAAATACGCGTCGATGGACTGTTGCGTTGCTCACACAACCAACTCATTTGATACAGGCTAACAAGCGGAGACAACGGGGAAGTTATATGCATCTTCAACAAGAATGCGTCAGGTTTCTGATTCACAGAACAAAACGGAGTGCACAAACGCATTACAAACTCTGCCTTTAATCGACAAATTAACATCTTTACGAGGCCGCAGGTTACGGACACCCCGTCAGCAATGTTACGGGGTAACAAGATGACAATACCCAGGAAAGTGGAGCGATCGACGGTCTTGTGCGATTTACCTGCAATAACAAAGACAGGGTCAGTGTAACAATAGTTTACACTTGAAGATGCGAAGTGCAAACCATACAGACCAGCCACAGCATCTTCTACGTTGTCCTTACAACAGAACTAAGTGAAACAACATCGCTCACATACTCAATAGCAATCAACTCACTGCCTGGTAGAAGCTGCACTCCGAAGTCCTCAGAACCCCTAAGTGTTCCTTCCAGATTATTGTATATCAAGGTTATAAAGCAACGCCACTTGACGTGGAAAACACTTGAGACTGCTACCCATAAATATGCACTCTGTACTCGGAAATAGCATACGACTTATATATATATATGACATGATAAAACTACAAGGGGTGGCAGACGTGCCACAAAATGGGAAGAAAAGAAGTGATGTATAAGATGAAGTTAGAAAATATCGAAGGATAAAAGGTTGTGATGATGTACACACAGACCCGCAACACGAGCGCCACTGACTCCTGTTCTTCGCCATATCAGACAGTGTTATCAACCAAAGGTTTTCATTGTCCTTCGGACCTCAGCCAGGCAGCCGGGAGCGCTCTACTAAAGGAAGCTTCAGAGTAGATGTCTCCATACCTTGAACCCAAGTCACGGGGGCTGACCAGCGAAGTGCTGCCTACAGCCCAACCCAAAACTTGTAAAACATCCTCAGTGCGAATCAACCAGATTTCGGAGCCGTCAATAGGACTGCCCTTACAGTGACATCGTACATTTGAACTTTCACAGAAACACTGAGACCATGTCGACGTTAGAGATGACGTAAATTGGCGAACGCCATCAGAGTTTTTGCTATGCGATTTGTGATTTCACCAGACATTGCACCAAAGCTGATACAGCTCCCAAGCTACATAAACTTTTTGACTACTTCCAACGACTCACCAACAAGGGCGAGAGCATGCGCAGAGTTCTGCCAATTTCGCAACGATACTTTGCATGTAGTAGGTGTAAATGTCATTAAAAAATTGACGAACTGAATTCTCTAATCTGTCTGAAATGTCTTGGGCTCCCTATGAGCCTTCACAGATTAAGGCGTTGTTTGCATAATCAGTGTCTCGAAGTCGAGTGTCTGGGAGCAAATTCACATAAACATATTCACAGTTTGTTAGGGAACACCCTAAGAGCTCGTCTCCCACAAAGTGGGATAAGACGGTGGATGTTGGACAACAGTGTCGCACTGATGGTTGGGAACAGTGGTGGTGTTGTTTGTAGCTCGGGTTGATGGTTTTGGTATTGATATGTTCGCCGAGCTTGGCATTTAGGTTGCAAACGTTTCATCACCAGGCGAGGTGACATCATCAGTGCGTAAGCGTTTCAGCGTATATTTTGAATGTGAAGATTGATCGATGCCTGCTCTTATATAGGAGAGTCAGTTGACCTACTAGCCTGGATTCTGGTTGGTCGCTTTTTGTCATATTTAACCTCTGGTCCGACCCACCATTGGTTGACTTTTTGTCCTATCAGTTCAAGTTGCTCTGTTTGGGTTTACCGGTAGTTGGGCTCGATGGCGTCCACGTCTCCTCAAATCCTTGATTCGCACTGGCTCGTAGATTTTGTCTAGCTCGATGTGTTTGTTTATTGAACCGTTTGATGAATACCAAGCTTCGAGAAATTCCCTTGCATGTTTGGTATTGGCCTGGGTAAGGATTTCTGCGGTGTTCAAGTTGAAGGTGTGTCCAGTTTCATCCTCGTGGACGGAGATCAGGGAAAGTTGATCGTGTCTCTTGATGGCCAGTTCGTGTTCATGTATTCGTGTTGATAATTTCCGTCCGGTTTGGCCGACGTAGTGTTGTCTGCAGTCATTGCATTGGATTTTGTAGATGACATTTCTTCTGTCAGCGGGTTTGGATTGTTCTTTTGGTTTTGATAGTATCTTTCGTAATGTTGCTGTTGGCTTGTGTGCTAGCGTGATACCATGTGTTCTCAGTAGTCTGGCGGTAATTTCTGATACGGTTTTGATGTATGGTAGTGCAATTCGTTTTGTTGGTGGGTCATTGGAGTTGAGCTTTCTGTTTTTTTGTAGTAGACTCCGTCTGATAAAGTTTCGCGGGTATCCGTTGCGAAAAAATACTCGGTATAGATAGTTTTCTTCTTTTCTCCGGAGCTCTGCGGTGCTGCAGTGTGTTTCAGCTCGTTTGAACAGGGTTCGAATGCAGCTTCTCTTGTGGCAGACTGGGTGGTTGCTGCGGAAACTAAGGAGTTGGTCTGTGTGTGTTTCTTTCCGATAAACTGAGGTCTCCAGTGTTCCATCAGGTTTGCGGTTGATTAGTACATCTAGGAACGGTAGTTGATTGTCGGTTTCCGTCTCCATCGTAAATTTAATATCGTTGAAAACGTTGTTCAGCAGTCTGTGTGTGTCCTCAATCATTGAGCGTTTGAGGATTACGAATGTATCGTCAACATATCGTACCCAGAGTTTCGGTTTGATCTTTGGTAGCGCGATGTTCTCTAACCTCTGCATGACAGCCTCTGCGATAAATCCGGATATGGGCGAACCCATTGGAGTTCCTTTAAGTTGTTGGTAGATTTGGCCATTGAATTTGAAGTACGTCGACAAACATAGCTCCATGAGATTGCATATGCTCTCCGGTTTTAATGATTCATTCGGTCGGGGATTTTCTTCTAACAGCTTTCGCAACGTCTCTTTGGCTAGGGTGAGGTCAATGGATGTGAAGAGTGCTGTGACATCGAACGAAATCATTGTTTCGTCTTCTTCTATCCTCACGTGTTTTAGTTTGTTCAAGAATTGTACAGCATTGCTGATGGAATGTTCTGATCCGTCGACGAGATATCGCAGCCGTTTGAATAGGTCTTTGGCCAAATTGTAGGTTGGTGTGCCCGGTAGAGATACAATTGGTCGTAGTGGGATACCATCTTTGTGTATTTTTGGTAGTCCGTAGAATTGAGCAGTGGTTGCATCTTTCGACTGCATTTTCCAACGCTCCTGTTTGCCTATCTCGTGCGAAGCCTCTAGCTGTTTTAGTGTGCTGTTGATTTTGTTGGCCAGTTTTTTGGTGAGATCAGCATTGAGTAGGCGGTAGGTGGTTGTGTCGTTGAGCAGTTGTTTTGCTTTCTCTACGTAGTCTGCCTTGTCCATGATAACTGTCATCCGTCCCTTATCGGCTGGCAAAATGATGATGCTATCATCCTTTTTGAGGTTGTTCAAAGCTCGTTGTTCGCGTTGGGTAAGGTTATTAGATGGCCTAATGCGGGTCAATACTGGCACGATAGTTTGTCGGATTTGATGTTGTGCCTCTCCCGGCAAGACGTTAGATTTCATTATGTGTTCCAAGTTTGCCAAGTATTCTTTGTTTGGTGCATCTTTCGTGTTAAAATTGAGTCCTTTTACAAGTACATCTTGCTCGTCGTTGGATAGTGGATGGTTTGATAGGTTTCTGATCCACGTATAGTTGCTGGGGTTAGTATGCTTCTTCGACAGTCTTGAGAGCTTCTCTTCAAGGGCTATCCTCTTCTTATTCGCGGCTCTTGCTACTCGCTGTCCTATTGCTGCCTCTAATTTCTGTAGCTGATGTTTGTCTATTATTTGTTTACAGTCTTCTCTTTTGGCTGTTATGATGTTCTCGTATTTCCGTAACCGGTTGTGGGCATCGGTTATTAACATACGTAACATCCGTCTTCCGTTTTGTCTTGCTATTTCCCAAGCTTGTGGATGATTGAGTGGTGGTCTGTAGTTGATACTTGGAGGGAGAATGTTTTGACGCAGGCATTCATGCAAGAAGAATAGTTCGTGATTTGGAGCAACTCTACTGGCCCAGAGTTTCTGGAACAGAGCCATTAGTTCTCTAACTAAGACCGGATCTTCACCTACAAAAAGGACATGAGGGAGTTCGCCTGAGCCGGCAGCCTTGTGATGTTTTGGGAACTTGATCTCGAGGAAGACTTCTGTTTCCCAGGGTGGAGTAACATCAACAAACCAGCGAGCATGGGCAGAGCCGGAAGGCGTAGTCAATAGTAAGGGTGGCCAGTTGAACTGCTGTTGAAAGTGCTCAACCCAACGTTCTAGGCGTCGTTGTAGGTTACGAACAGGCTCACCATTGGCCTCGCAGATTACCTCGTTCACATTTGGCTTCCTCCTGCCAGTTGCTCGGATGAAATGGAAAAGCTTCCGAGTGGTCCAGGTAGCAGCAACTTGTTCTATCTCACTAACGCGTTGTGTCCACCAGGCCCTGCAATCCAGATCCGAATAAAAGACGTCCTTGAAGCCGTCACTACAGTCAGTTGGAGCATAAAAAAGACACAACCAAAAGATTTCTGACAGTTTTGCGTCAAGAACTGACCCTAACGGAACCTGCCAAGCAGACAGCACAAAGTCTACTGTCAACGGGAATCCAACCTATCAATGCGGCAGCGGCCGTCGGGCTGAGGACCATACCTACTCCAACCTGACCAGTAACGGCGGCCGGGGAGTCACCTGAAGTGTATAACCAGTATCGGGTAGAAAGTGTGAGTGTTGCCAGTTCCATGCGTTGACTGCTGTCGTGGATTCTAGTCTCCGAGATAAAACAAACATCGATATGTTGCGAGTCTAACGTTCGTGCGAAAGCAGCCTGTTGACCTATCTGTTTTAGGGTACGAACGTTAAAGGTACCTATATTAGTTTGCGTTCTAGGTCGAACCACAGGACAATGGAGGTCTGGGCCCGAGTGGCGAGAGCTGGGACTTATCGGCACAGTGTTACTATAATTAATTATGTCTGTTGTGGGACCTGCAGAGAAATTATCAGAACTGGGGTTCGGGAGGGGTCTGAGAACTAATTTTGATAGGACAGTGGGGGAGAGGTCAGCAGTAGCATGTTTTCGCCTATCCACCCAGCTATATGTAACAGATAGGGCGACCCGGTTTATACTGCGAGACGGCCGATGCAGTATGGAAGTGTTTACGTTGTGAGGATTAGTGGTTGTGTGTGGGCCGAGATACTGCCTGGACGCTCACACCTGGGCAGGAGAACGATTAGGGTTCTCAACTAAAGACTTTGGCTCAAAAGCCTGCACGGCAAGGCAGAGGGTGGGTGGCGGTTTATCAGAAATGGTACGTTTTTTGGGAAGAGATGCCAACCATCTACCAACCCCCAACCTGGAGAACCAGGAGACTGTGGTTCATCAGATTTCTACCTGTTGGCCTGCCTGGTATGAATACCTCTGTCCAGTTTAGCCCAAAAGGTCATCGAGATGCGCAAGCCGTCACATCACGTACAGGTCCGGTCTCACCGTGACGGGCACTAAATGAGATGTTATCCTAGACGTAAATTGTCGTAACTTACACCGGTCCATCAGTCAGTTGGCATCAGATCGACCGCTCTTCAACAGCACAGAAGCATGGTTAGAACACTACGCCATCACTGTCGTCTCTCGCAACCCGCTATAGGTAGAAAGGGCGCTGAAGGACCCGAATTAATCCTCACCAACAACACTCTCAGTCGTTCTACGATGACTGCGAGGTAGCTCATCACACTCACATTCTCGTTTATCGACCATCTAGATGCGTTTCCATTCAGTAACAGACTGTATTAAACAAAATGATTGGTCATGTTTGATAGCCACATTGGTCGGTCAACAGATCACTGTCAAAAAAAGGAACCTTACGAATTTGTCGATTATCATCGACTGAGTGCCCTGACTACAAGAGCTTTTTCCGCTTTCACGTATTGATAATAACAGAGATCGTATCGGAAATTAGAGGATTTTCAACTCCCGACCTTGCCTTGTCTATCCAGGAGACTGCGTAAAAACGGTACACTTTGTTCCTTCTGGCCTGTACTAGTTCGAACAAATGTCCTTAGACCTGGTCAAAGCTCCAACCATTTCCTAACGTCTCGCATATTGTTCTACGTGAAATCGTGTCTAACTCTTATCTTGTTTACTCGGTTTACACTGTTGTATAAGGGGCAATGGTTGAAAAACGCAATAAACGATTACGGCTCCTTTTCGGTTATTATAAGTAGGACTCAGGCCCTGTCTTGACAAATGCAAGTTTTTGCAGGAGAAAATAAAACTCCTCGGTCACGTACTGCCAGAGAAACAAGTACATATGGATTCAAATGAAACAAATCAAGTACTGAACTGGCCGATACCTAGCGGTTCTTATGAAGCGTGGATCATATTATGGGAAATTTGTGGAAGGCGTTGTCATCTTGTCCGCATCCCTTCATCGGTTAACATGACCTATTGAATGCACCCACAAATCACAGTCAGAAAAATATCAGCCTACATTGACTATGTGAACTCGGACAAATGGAATATCTTCCCCAGTGCCTGCTGGCGTACCGCTATACAATTTGTGACGCACCAGGATATTCCCGGTTGCCTTTCAGCCTTGAAGCGAGCTTGCTTTGCTTGCAGAAGCTCAGCTTTCCATGGTACTAACACAGACGGCCGGTTCGAACAGCTACATTTCAAATCTACACCAACGATTGGTTATCACAAAGCGGATTACGGCAACGAACACACGGTCTGCTCAACGACACGAAGCATACCACAACCGACGTAATTTTCGTCCAGCGTACCGGGTTGGCCAACACATTTGGCTTTGTCAATCTCTACCAAGTGGCGTGGCAAAGTTGCATCCTCCTTTGTAACTTCCTTATGTTATTGTGTACCAGTCATCCGCTATATTTGTGTTACGAGGCCTGGTTGGCGTTTTGATAGTTCGTTACGACCAGCTTAAGTGAACATGGTCTTCGGTTGACTAATCTGGTTTCCAGTTTGTCGTCCCCAGCATCCCGGATGCAAGCAACACGATAGAGGTGTCAGAGGAGGGTGGCACAGCCTGAGCAGTTCGGGACACTTGTGGTGTCGTTGGTCTGTGTAGCGCTTTGTTTGTCCTCATACTCTGTAAAACTTCTTGTTTTCTTACTCCGTGGGTTATGCACAGAAACAGATAATTCGAGGAAGAAAATTGGTTTCAAACACGACAGGGTTGACTGTATGTGCGTGATTCTTTGAACACACTATACACTTTAATTTTACTTACAAGATGGTAGGCGCTTTGTGGATAAAACAATTGCAAACTTGGGCAACGCTAGCGAAGTAGCCTCCGGTAGAGAGTTCAGTGCAGTGACTCGAGAATGACCAAAACAAGTAATAAAGCAAGAACACTAATGCGAGTGTGCCATGTGATAGCACATGCCATACCTTTTACGAACCGAAAACGTTCGATAGTATGTATCTGTAAACATAGACCTATGTTCGTTAACTCTCGACAGAGACAGTTTTCCGTCAGTTGCCGAGACCACCAGGGGCACGATGAAATAAGGGTCTGTAATATCCCCAGAAAACTCAACTACGAAGGAGAATGATGTAGCGTCTTCAGAAGACTGTGGTGATTATGGGACCTACTTGGGAGGTAATGGTAGGGCATTGTCACGTTTGCCCAGCAGTTTGCTGGGGATTAGCTGTGTGGACACAGTGGGAGCAGATGTGCCATAGCAAGTCCCAGTATGGACAGGCTCGGAATTTCGGACAACACAACAAACACTGGCCGAACATCTTCCAAAAATGGGGTAGGTCCTTGGGCGTAATGTCCGAGCCAGCTATCCCTCCTGGTCATGAATTAGTTTTGAAAGGGTGTGGGAAGACATTGTTGCTCGTGCTAACTGAGAGTCAGTGCTGTGGATGCGAAGTCCATAACGGTTACTGAATCATGACTGAAACTAGTGATGGGTAATGATAACTTCTGCCACCCACCCACCCCGGATACTGTATAAACAGGAAGGATAGGCAGAATGGAAGAACCGGAGAGGACCTTCCTTCCGATGAATCAGTATCATGAAAGGCGATCACAGAAGGTAGTTGTAATGCCCAACCTGCAAGTGGGCGTTTGTTTTGCGGAAGTGTAGAAGACAAGTGTTAGAGGCATGCTTCTATAGAAGTTAAGTGGTGACAGAGTTCGCGGAAGAGGAGTTTTTGGACGCATTAAATGACCAGGCCAAACCGATCTCATGAAGTTCTTTTTCTTGGATATTTTAATGCGACGGGAACTAAATGAATAAAAGAGCATCCATTAGAAGGCTAATTTAGTGAATTTCTTCCCATACGCTTCCCATACGCTAAAAATTAGGTTCAGCTTGGGCAAACAGGTGCTGTGTTGGATTTTGTAATAACCAAAGATAAAAATGAAGTTGGCAGCCTTGAGGTTGAACTTCCTACTAGCCGAAGTGATCACGGTGTCATTAGGCTGACACTAGCGATTGTCAACGTTAATCCCCCCAGATAAGTGGTGGTGGGTCTATAAGAGAGTTAACATCGGCATGATGATCGAGGAAGCGGAATGGAAAGTGTAGCCAGAGCATAAGAGAGACGTTATAGGAATAATTCGGGTCGAGCTGAAAAGTAATCTGCCAGATTTGGCTAACGAATTTGCCCTCAGTTTGGAAGATTACCCGAGGCGGGAGATTACTGCGATTGAAGCACAGAGCATGCAGGACTCGGAACCTAAAGCGTAAAGCCCAGGGAAAATTCGGACGCATGGGCGAACATAGGCGCTGTCTAAAGCAAAAACAAGCACAGCGCGGAGCCAGCCAGGCTCAATGGAAGTGTCGACCAGTGTACAAGGAGGACTCGGCTACGCTGGACAAGCAAAACATGAATGCTTACCACCATTATGCTCAATCTAAAGCCCCTATCTAAGCGGTTGTTAGGTATCTGTAGTGAGCAAAGGGAATGCGCCTAGCAGTGAAGAGGAGGTTCAAGTGGCTCTTTAGTATTTGGGTAACGCTATGCCATAAATACCCTGGTAGACGTTGGACGGCCGCAAACCACCTTTTCGCCAGAAGCCAATAACATATAATTAGGTAATGCATGCCCTTCCAAATTACCTGCTCTTTATAGATATCCACTTGTACACAGACCACAAGCTAGCTACTAAAGACGTCAGGGTGCAAAAGTCGGTACCCCTGAGAAGAATATGTGAATCGTGAATTTAAAAGTCTCACGATACACCGCGAAAGTTCTAGTCCATAAGTGAGACATTCCTGAAGCCAGTCGATGTATAAATCAGCTGAATAAAATCGATGAAGCTGAATAATGTGGTTCCTTCCTTTGATCTGCTTGGTGACGGTGACTTGATCATGCGAACTCATTAACCTAGACCATTTGTTTTAATTACTATGGGCGTGACATATTCGTAAGATCGTCTGGTAGAGTACGAGCAACGCCAAACGCCGTACGTTCATGCAGCGCAACAAGCAACTACCATAGGTGGAAACCTCACAAAAGCACGCATGGAGAAAGGTGAGTTGAAGCTAGTGATGACTCACCAATACGAGGAAATTTACGGGATGGTTGACAAGAATCTGTAGGAGTCTCCAGAGCTTGTGGGGGCATCGGTACGGGTGAGAGATAATCGTTTTCTGGAAGCCGACGGGAAGTTTCCAAACAGGCAGTTAGCCACTTAGGACAGACGACAAACTTTCCATCATTTTTTGCGGTTAAAACATCGGCATACAAGTTTCGTTGATTGATTGAGAGGTCCGAGGGTGTGGTCGGTCGCTTATTTGGACTTTTCTGGCCAAGATCATATTCGGCAATCAAGTGAGTGCAAACCTGAAGTTCGGTGCGAGAAATATGGATTACGTTAGTTTTCAACTCGTCTACGCGCATACGGATACTTGGGGTTCCAACACCTAATTTGTTGAGTAGACCACGGAATACGTCATAAACTGAGCCCCTCAGAATCTATAAAATTTCACAAAATAGGAATGGAGAGAAAACAATATACTGGTCGAAGTTTTCAACCTGAGTTGAAACACCAACAAGCCGATGGAAGTTATTTACACACAACTTGCTACCGGAGTAGAAATTTTTTTCTGCAATCGTGAAGAACACTGTCTGAGTTTCATTACTTAAAGAGTATGGCGAAGGATGATCAACACATATTAGTTAGCTAAAGTTACGAGATGCAAAGGGTAGGCGATTTCCCTAGATTCCACTGTAGTGACTTTGTTCTAGGCAAGTTTTACATAACGTGTGATCCAAGGGATAAACTGAGCTATGATAGTTCCTAGTTCCAACCTTGTCAAGAACGATTGTCAAATAAATTCAAACAGGAACGAAACGGTTTTTAGAGAGAGGTGAAATAAATAGCAATCACTGTGAGGTTACCAATAACACGCAAGGCAGTCCCATAGGCTGAGCATTTAGAAAAGCACAGAATTATGGACGAACTTGATAAAACGTACAGCCACGCTTAATCCTTAGTGGGGGCATTGCGCGTAAACAGCGGTTATAAAAAAAAGAGAACAAAGCATCACAACTGATGTCTTACCTGGGGATCATATATCCATTTAAAGTCGCCACCCAACTGTCTGGCCACGCCGTTTAATTCAACTTGACGAGAGCTCAAATGCTTTGCGACACAGATAACCACGTTTTTCAACGGTAAGACCTCGGGTTCCTCATCTACAGGTTAATATAAGGGTGAAGATATCGTAATCCGAGGGCATACCTACGCAACAATAACAATCCTATTTCACAAGATGCGACGGCCAGGCGAAACATCAGATTGTCCAACTACCATTAGATGAGTAAGCAGTGTATTTATGGCAGCCTCTCGTGCTGAGTACCCTCACAAAGTCTAAGGAAATGTATCGAAATAAGGACTATAACAAAAGGAAAACAACTGCGAAAACAGGACAAACTTGGTAGCAAAATGTGATCCCAGACTACTCCTGATAACCAAACCACAACAATGTTTGGCGAAAAATTCCCGCCAGGTCTATGGAATGTTGTGGGCAACGTGTTACAAAAATGGAGCCACTTGCTAGTGCTCAGCCATAAAATCACAGTTTTTGTCCCAAACTACTTCGCCGCTATAGTACTGCTAGTGCTAGATACTCCAAGGTTACTTTTTCAATAGTTTGAATGGTTACATTAAACCCACCAGAGAAAGTTAAGATTTCGGCGTTTACAGTAAGAGACGTTACCCTGTTAAAATGAGACGGCACAATGTGAAATAAAAATCAACCAGCTGGATACTGTCAAGCCGCTGAAGTGTAAAAAGAGCAGTCACGATAACCGGGTTTGAACCGACGACCCTGCATATGTAATTTCCCCGTTGGGCCAGACAGAGCAGCTCAACAACTTTCAATCCGCACACGGAATTTGTACATTTCACTTCTTATTGACAAACGGACATTCTCTAGATTCCGCAATCGACGAGGGTCCGCCAATGCAGTCGAATAAATAATTTTGTTACCAACCACAAACCGAATTCACTCGCGATTTGGCTCCCGTTAGCATGAATTCACAGCAAAGGAATGAAACACAATGTGCTAAAAGATGCACAACTTGTGCACATGAAAGAAACCAGTTGAGATAACGCGTCAGATTATCGAATCTCTCACTGTGGTTGAGGATTGCCACAGTAACTTTATTCCGGCAGCTTGTATCGACCCACATAAATTGGCACACAAGTCAATATCTTCATGCTGTGGATCGCAACTCAATAATCTTCACGTGTCTTCTGGCTTACATTAGCTCCAGCGAACAGTGCCCTTAGGAACAGGTTATATTCAGACATGCGAACAATCAAACGCCACAGGCTGTTTCTAGTGTCAGATTAGTGAACAACTCTGAGATTAGATGGCTTGTGCGAGTGAGCGATTACGTGAGAAACAACTACATCAAACCAGGTTAATCAACAGACAAGATAGGTTTTTAGTGCCATATAGTGATTTAGGGAAGTAGGCTGGTCAATAGTACGCAAGAACTGCAAGTTGTCAACCCAGAATCGAAGCCGATGCCTTGCAGCATAAAAGACTTATTCAGGTGAGCCACTGTTGACGCCCCACAGTGATGGATTACACATATATGTACATGTGTATACATCCAGTTAATTAGCCACCAGAAGTAAAATACTACCTCCCGACGGTTCCCATAAATGCTATGGCGAACTGTCCACCAGCAGAGTCGTCAATTTGCTATTTCGTATAACCCGTCAACAGTGTCTCCTTTGAGGGATGAATTAGGCAAGGTATATTACTCAAATTATAAACCACTTAACGGCTACTCACGTGTCAGACAGGCATACTTCACGTTGGTACAAATTACGACCACCTCCAAATTCAAAGCGGTCGTATACAATTCACAGACACTCATATTTTAACCCACGTCATTGGCAATCGTACTTTTTTTCAGGCTGCCAAATAATTTATGGGGGCACCGAACTCCACACCACGTATACGAAAATAGGGCAATCTCCGTCGATTTTCTATGGTAAGCTAGTGCACATGCTCCTTAGAGAACAGAACATATGAGTAAGAAGGTAACGAAGTGTTCTGTTAGATAACCAGATAAAAAACAGCAAAAACTAACCAGATAAATCTAGTTTTCGCTTTGGCAGGGCCGCGGTTCTACAGACGGCCTTTTTGAGACAACGTGCAACTTGCTCCGAAAGTGGGGGCGAAGGTTTGTGAATTTTTCCAAGGGAATCGCGCGAAGTGTTTGCTAGGTCTGTCGATAGCTGGTTGTTGCAAACCCAATCTGGCGTGCGTAAGGCGTCGGCCAACGAGTTTGGCACTAACTTCTGCTGTTCAATGACTGAAGTTGCAAGTGGCCTTTCAGTATATTCCTCATTTTGTATGCGCGTGTTATCAAGCTGGATTTCCGATAATGCTTTATTAGTTGAACTAACTGTCGAAGGAGTACCTCGGTGATTGATGGTCTCGTAATTCTCGTCTTTAGTTTCAGAATAAATTCGCACTGGATACCTTGATTCCTCAACCTTAGTCCAACGTTCAGCACATGCATAAAGCCACGACCTGTTAACAGCCGGCAAACCCCACAGCTGTGCAGCAGGCCATTTGCGTCCATCAGGCTTGGCTGCAATTAAATGGGTACTAGCAGCTAAATTGCGGGAAGGAACAGGTTTGCGGAGAAAACATTCTTGGACGATGGCCCCAAGTGCCTGCGCGTATGCTGTCAGCAAAGTCCGATCTTTTCCAATGAAACCGCTCAGAGAAATAACACATCCTGTCAGAGGAGGAGTTCCAGAACGAACAATCGGGATGAAAGCTTTTTCGGTCGCCAGGTCGTCAAAAAAAATGTTACACTCAGAAACGCAACGGTCCACCCAATAAGGGGTAACCAACTTACAAGCATTGGGAAGCTCAGGTAAATCATTAACAAAAAACGGAGCAACGACAAAATCTACGTCCGGTAAGGCGTCAGAAACGTCTCCACCCGACATGATAATTTTTCTGCCAATCTCTTCCCTTGTCGCTTTTGGTAAAGCGTCATGTAAAAAGAAGGCGAAACCACCAAAAATACCGGGACCAGCAGGTGAAGCATAAGGTTTTACAGTAAGATCAGCGTTAGTTGAAGTAACTGACAGGGAACGTGGATGTTTATCTGCTTTGGTTACATCCGACACTCCATTCGCAAAGTCATCAACATCAGCAAGACCTCCAGAACCAAAATATTGGTTGATCAACTTTAAATCTTCGGTATCCACGACAGGTTTGAAATCACCAACATCTGAATCATTCTTCACATTTAAAGTACTGTCATCCGTCTCGAAGAATAAATGATTGCATTCGGGTACACGACGACCAGCATCTTTAGAAGCGACGAGCCAAGAACCCTTTACGTAGAGAATGTCAGGCTCTAGAGTCGGTTTTGAGGTAGGGTTCGCCGACCCAACGATAACATGTGTGAGCGCTTCAGAAACCTGATCCTGGAGCTTAGCACACAGTTGTCCGCCTAAATCTACAATGAGCTTGGAATACAATGAAACCTCATCTTTCGTGCAATCGGTGAGTGAAATTAAACAGTTAGATAGAACAGAAGCGGTTGTGTTATTCGTCGTTGGGACTAAAACGCTTTCTGCATGAAGGTAATCATTCCTTGTTTCGTCTACGCGTGTAGTCGTACCGCTCGCATGGCTGATCACCGAAATATTATCGAACGAGAGTGAAACTTTATTGGCCTCACAGGTTGGTGTTGAGGAGTGATCCTTACCTTCAGGCACACGGTAGTCCTCTTCATTTACAGCATAACCCTTGTTTACTGAGTCTATCAGCCAACGAACACTGACAATTTGGATCTTCCACTTCTTTGCATGAGAGTACTTCAAGCCCACAGCTTGCTTTATAATCAAGTGCGTTGTCTCACCAACTTTCATCATACCAGAGTAACGGCCACCGTGTTTTAAAACCAAATCAGAAACCTCTTTACGTTCCTCTGCAGACAAACCAGACACACAGATAACCAACTGGGAGAGTATAGGAACGCGAAACCTTTCAATGTACGACGGTAACATCATATCAATTGGATCTTGAATTGCCGAAAGTCTCCAAGCTTCTTTAATCCAACTAGGGAGCAATATGTGTAGCCCACGGCTGGCTCCAACAAGATACTTTTTAGAACCAACTTTGGGGGCGATCACCACGTTAACACCATCGAAGAGATCACGCGAAGCCTGGCCATGCAAAGCTTGAATCGAGCTGAGAAGATACTCGCGTTCAGAGCCGGTAACTGAAGTGACGGTAGCAACTGCTCCGATCAAAGCAGTGGAATACAACGGATAGGAAATCTTCGGGAGTGGTTTATTTTCCCGAACATAATGAAGGATTATTTGAGGTCCGTAAATCGAAGCTCCCATGGATCGCAGACGCTCGAAACATTCCCCTTCGAACCGGCAAAACACAAAAGAAGTACGTTTTAGGGATCTAACAGTATACCGGTTCAACACTTCCAGAGCGTCAAGCCGAAGAATCGAGAGGTTTTCATACGATGAAACAGCATCAAACGCAGCAGATAGTAAGGGAGTAGCGCAGTCATTAACGAACACTATCTCATATTTATCTTCGTTCATCGGGTGCCAAAATAAAGTACGCCCTATGCACGGTAGGCAAAACGTTCAGCAGGTGAGCGCTACTGGCCACCACATAACCTGGAAATTACGGGGTAAGCTGCAAGTGGATTAGATTAGGAAGAATCGGGGCACACACGTCAACCGGTTAAATGTAGACGCTTATTTACTGTTTTCCTAATGTACTTTTTACTTACCTGAAAGGCTTAATCAAGTTTTTAATCGCAGTAATTCATCGCCTCCACAGAATTTTCGCGAAACTATACGCAAAAGCTCATTTCACCGATTTGAGGTCATAATTCAAGGGGGTCGCCGCGATATTACTTAGTCATGTTCGATTCTACTAAACAACGAATGAAATACCTTTCTCAAATGAACGTTCAAATATTTTCCACGTATTTGAGAACTTTGAGGCACACCACGTATTATTTCAGAGGCTGTGTCAAATGCCATTCTGTTAACAACATCTCACATCACCATGACAAGCTATTGGCGTTCCAAACATCAAATAGTGACTGGATAAATAACATATCTTTCTCCGATCGATAGGCAGCGTGAGTTAATCAGTTTCTGTATAGTGTTATTCATAAGCTTCGCGCAATCTCAGTCGAGTCAGAAATCTCACAGTAAGGAGGACAGAATTAACTTCGGAAGGTTCTCGATGGTAGACTGGACCTTAATACCCATTTTTCCACTGTCCCATATGCACCGAAATTGGAAGCAGCCATAGGGTGCCTACATCTTCAACCAGTTTTAGAAGCAATATTCAATCGACCACTATCCATATGAAGTCTACAATAAAGGAGGAAAAAGTAAAAAGTCCGCATATGTAAGGAAGCTGGATGCGTTGTCAGAAGTGTTTAGTTGTCAAGTATGTTAGTATTCCTGTTGGGATACGACGGCCGTACACTTTTATTTTGGTAAAACCGACGAAAAGTCACAGATCTGAGCACTCTGATGCTAGAGGACCGCGTATTTCACTTGAACACTGGTGATGAACGCGTATCTAAAGCATGGAAAAGTAAGTTGACGCCTGCAGTGGATGTGTTCGCAGAAGTGATGTGAATGTTTCCGCCACTAACCAAGTACTCTATACACTTTTCGAGTCACTGTAACAAACTGTATGTAACTCGCCAGGAATGTTGATTGAAAACTTTTCAAAAATACTTGTAAAATGAGAATTTGTGCCAAGAGCTCGATAGCCGCGAAAGCCATAAGTGCCCAACAAACCGGTAGCATCACAGTGTGCTTTCGTCGACATTTCAGGTTGAACGTTACCTATACGATGAATCGCCCATCGTCATTAGTAGTGTATGTTATATTCCTGAGAAAAACACCGTTGTAGTGAGATCACCTTTGACGTCCCCAAAATTCTAAACTCCCTGCGACGTGAGATTTGCCTTGCCAGTACCACCGCGCCTGTTCACATTACCTTAGATATGTAAACTTACTACAAACCACTAACATCAACGTTAGTGGGCCGGCATAAGTATCGCAGTTATGCTCAGCTGTGTAATGAATTCGCACTATCTCTACTCCTATAGGTTACATTCACTAGGATAACAATGTTTAGCTATTACCGTTAGGAACGCCGCTTAACCAGCCTGACGCTTGTTTGAATTCTGAAGGTCGACTGGAATTTTCCGTCGACGCAATCTTCCACTCTGACGTCTGCTGTGCGGTTGTGCTCAAGGTGCTCTCACATCCAGCTCCCTAGCACTCCTTAATTGTTACGTTGACGTCTGTTGTGAACGGTGAGTAAACCAATAAATAAAGTTTGTTTGCAGATTCATCGTTTTCTCCCTGCGACTAGCATCCAAAACGCACTTTAGGTACTTGGTGATCAGATACGGTTCTGAATACTGAGGTACTGTGGCAAGCGAACATGGACGAAATGGAAGCTATGCTGATGCTGAATCAGCTTCGTTGGCCAGGTCATGTTCGTCGGATAGGCAATCGCAGTATTTCAAAGCACCTGCTCTGCGCGTAGGTGGAAACAAGTGAGAGAAGACCTGGTGATCAAAATCGGGGATATCAGGATGTCATCGAAGTGAGTCTTCCGCGCTGTACTATTGACTGCAGATCTTGAGAAGAGTTATCGTTGAACAGAACAGTCTGAAGGAGTGCCATCCGGATGGTCATCTACAAATTCCGTGAGCAACAACTGAACGGTCTTGGACGGAAGCGCGCGACACGCGGGGGAACCATGGGTGCCATAGGTCGCTGTGACGCAACCATATGGCCTTGTGATGTGTGTGGTCGCGAATGCACCTGCTGTTTAAGATTAGCAGGCCACTAACGTACTCCTAATATGCTATCAGTGAACAGACAACGAGCACGCTGGGGTCAAGTTGACTTTAGCATTCGCACTTCAAGTTTTCTCGTTCACATCAACCACCTACTACTGTCGCTTGAAACTCACGGGCTCCTCTTCTCAAAAACCTTGGTATTTGTGGTCTTCAATCTGCCGATTTCTCCCGCTTTCCCAGTGAGGTGTACGTTGAACGCTCTGTCTGTTTTCTGTTGGTCGGACCCTGAATTCTGGTTCTTCAACATATTATCTCCAGAGTGCGCCAACATTTACTCGTATATCGGAGCAAGCTATTGCGCTATGTTCCCAGGTTTTCCTTCTCGGTTTAACTGTTGTCATTGGAGCCCCTCTGTTTATTTTTCGAGAGATTTCCATCCGGTCTAGTTGTTGGCTAGCCAGTAGTGGCCAGCTGGACAGAAAGGCCCCAACTACACACTTCCTTTTCCTTTTACTCCGGGTTGACCCTGAATATTTTATGTGTGGGTGTAACCACAAGTAGAGCAGCACAAACCAATTGTTGCGATGGTTAAGCACAGACTTCTCTTGACTTCGGTCACTGTGAAAGGTTAGTCCGAATCGGATACCGCCAACGTGTCTAGTTTTTTGTCCCGGTTGTAAGTGCCTTCATCAAGCTTGTTCGCATTTGGCTGATTAATGCAACCAGGCTTTTGCATGATGCCACTTTTTCCTTGAGTCTTTTTAAGTAACCCCATGGTTACGTTCCCGTTCCGCGCCTTCTAGGCAGTTTTATTTGATTTATGACTGTCCCTAGCCAAAGTCCTTGCCACATGCCACTCAGAAACGAGTCAGTAGCAAGCCGGAGACATTTCTGAGTTCGGAAGTATTTCGTGAGGCCAGCTTAAAGTACAACGCTGTGGCCTTCAACAGTCTGCATTAAAGTTCGATCAAATGAAATAACTCTGTTATTAAAGTCTCAGGTCTCTTATTGGGGTATGTTACAGTTTTGAACTATGCCAAACTGGAAGCCCCGAAATGTGGTTGGTCTGGAGTAGAATGAGAACAGGAAACAACAATAGCGCGTAATTTTTATCGAACACGAAAGATTAACATTATAATAGTGAGACATAGTTAAGACTATCAGTCACCCAATCGAGTGTGTGGGTGACACGATTGGATCTTTCGGGGCCGGGATGAGAGAGAAGGAAACACACGTGTGCGCGTGGTGGACAGTTTACGTGTGGACAACTGTAAGCGTGGATGTCACGTTGCTTTCCCCCTTAATTGAGGTTGTTTTCACCACCCTGGTTACGTTCCACTGGTTTGCGTGTTCTGCGCGATCGGCGACAACTTTCTCCGCGCGGTTGTTCTGGCAACGAGTTCTCTCCCATAGGAGGGTCGTGGTTCGGGTCATAGTTCAATGTCGATCCCTCTCGTGCGTTGAATATAAAAGGAAGAAACACATGTTCTTCGTGCCTTATGGTGATCCGGCCAGTGGTTTTGCTCAGTTGTCCGAGTTCCCACGTTTCTTCACGAAGCAGTCCCATACACACTGGATCGTTCGCATTTAGTTCGCGCCGTTCCCGCAGACCAAGTGGACCATGGCAATGATGAGTGCTGTCGAATTATCTAAAATCAGGCTGTCCATAATTTCTGGGTGTCTATTAGCTTTATTTGCACTTCAGTTTTGCCAGCTGAACCTTTATCACTACGGCCGATTTGATATATAGTTTTCTAATAAATTCTACTATCGCAGTTGCACTCCTGCTGCCATAGGCTGGATGACGCTGAGGTACCTAACATTCCGTGTGGGCCGTACATTTGAACATGTATTGTTTGGAGGTCGATCTCTGGCTTCCATAAACCCGGGAAACCAACAAAAATATGGCAGCAAACAGTCCATTCCACTGCGGCTAGGAGTAAAATCGGACAGATTTACCAGAACAGTCTACTCTTGCTCCTATGCTTTTATTCTACACCTAAACCAGGCGACTGACGATCTGGGCAATACTTGTTACCTATGCAGATATGGGTATGATTGAAATTTTGAAGCTAAACGCACTAGGTTGCTCCTCTCGACTATCAGTTAACCAGAAGTGATGTGAGAATGGCTTTTGAGAACGGAGGCTCCGTATCTACTGGACGGGATATACAGGTGGTATCGTACGACTTCACGAATGGCGCCGACGCGGAACTTTAGTTAGGGAGAGTGAAGACTGACTATTGACAAAGGAGTGAACCGGAATTGTGTGGTTTCCTGGTTCGCCTCATGGTGACACGCGACGTAAGAACAAACAATAGGGCGTCGTGTGTTGTGCAAAATTTCTTAATAACAAAGGTCTAGTATACAGCTGTGATTTATGGAACCATTTTCCACAGCACTTTACAAGCAGACCAATAGAACGTGCAAGTCGCTACATGGCTTTCTCCAATCAGGATACTGCAACAATAAACCTCCAAACCTCATGGGGTTTACTGAGACTAATCGCTCTTGGTCTGGTCTAACTCATAAAGCCTCTGCTGATGTCTAGTCAGACCCCCGTTTGCACAACAGCCCCCAGCCGTCACCAGTGAAGGAGCAATAATGCCCACAGCTTGTACCTAGCTTCAGCACGTAACCCGTCTGAGTGTGTCAAAAAGGTGATAAACAAAGGCCGAATTTTTGGAGTGCGACTTCTGTACAACTTTCGCCAGCGATAACAAAGACGGAATCGAAGACAGCTCCGTAGTGCCACATGCATCATGCCAAGATCTGATGAGAATACGTGAAGGGAGAAGAAATCAAGTTGGCTGGATATTGATTTAAGAGCACATGACTCACCTGACCGAATAAAGTAAGAGTAACGAACGCCTGATCAAACAAAGCGAGCAAGCATATATAATTTTTCGCTACTGTTCAACGTTACTCTTATTTTGCCTCGCTTCGCCGTTATTCTCTAAATTACTGCTCTTTCATGAAGCGTTTTGGTTAACGCGCGTTGCACCCAGAGTCGGTGATAACCGATGAGGAAGGCGTAAGCGTCGAGCGTTTAGAACAGGTTAATCCGACTTGCTGACGGCAGAGTCAGCAGACAAAGAACGCGCAATGGCCGACAAACAACTCGATCGCGAGGACATTTCAGGGAAGACATAGAAGGGCAAGTCATACCGGTCGATCGATATGGTTTCTGTTTGATACATGCGTGTTTCCTCCTGTGGAACATCAAGAGATGTCATTTGTCAAGACCTTCCTTGGGACGTCGGTGAACGTCCGCGATTACGAAGACATTTGTACGTTGATGGAGATAGTGTGGAACAAAAACCTCATCCGTGCTTTCAGGTGTGCGCCGAATGGAAACAGCTCATTGGACGATGGCCTGTCTAGCAAAAGAGGCGTATGTCCGAAGCCGTTCGTGTCAGTAGAGAAGTAATACTTAGGTAAACGTAGTGGTTATTAACGAGGAAGCTCGGGGTCTGAAACCTGAAGGTTAAATTTGAAGGCCGCCGAGATGCCCAAAAATCTGACGACAACGCTCCCGTTCAGCAGGTAGGACTAGTCGCAATGAGAGCCATTTTTAGGTGCCAGTGTCACCCATCCCACTAGCAGACAGATGGTAACCCGTAGTGTAGGAGCGGTATTCTCCTAAGTTCTGCTGTGTCTGCATGAAACAACTACCTACAGGTTGTGGGCCCCGGCCGAGTATCACGGTAAAGGAACAAACATGCGGTGCAATCCACCGCTTGCGGAAAAATCGAGACCGTTCCGGTGGTGATACTGCAACAGCTTCAGGCGGTCGAGTGCGCCCATAGATTACTGTGAATTGATATGTAAAATCACCACACGGTGGTAGTGGACCGAAGGTGTTGATAAGTGTGTGCGACAAACAAGCAGAAACGGAATGAACTCGGCCCACCGGGACTGATGCGTGAGAAAAAATTATGCCCGGTTGACAGACCAAAGAAGTGCATGCTCAGTTTCTGATGCTTTCTTGCGTACCGGGAAAGAAACACCTATCCGAAATGAACTTTGCGTTGGCCCGGGCCCCAGAATGGGCGATATTACGTAATGTACCAAGCACATCGTCGGAGGAGAGTCAAAACCACTTGACACAGATGGTGCCTGTGGGCTCTGGCAATGGTTTACCGGCATAGCACAGGGCTGACTTTTGAGAGAAAGCGCGGAAATCAGTTCCCGAAATTTTTGCGCTGGCCACAGCGTTTAAGTCGATTGATTCAAGACTAGCTAGCGTTGTGGCTCGCAGTGAAGCACAGGACAATTTATTGCTGCCAGATGCTTGAAGCGTGCTCAACGGAAATCGAGATATGGAGTTCAATTTCGCAATCTTTAAAAACTCCTGAGGAATACATTGTAGAGGGCAAAAATTAAGTGTTAGTGGTCGGCGTAGTCTACAAACCGGTTTTTCCCTGAAACGTGTCAGGCCTCCAGGAACGGCTGATTAGACGATTAAGAAATCACGGTCCGACTTACCACAGTTCGTTTCAGACAGAAATGGACGTGCAGAAAAGGCAGTCATTGGTTCCTAGTGTCCCTCGACATACTGTTGAAGAGCGGCACCGACCACTTTGTCTGAAACGTCAACAGCTAGTGTGAAATGATGCAACCTGACGACGGCCGCTAATACATCATCAGTACGGTTGAATGATCTGGCAGCTACTGCTGATAACTGAAATCCCCACCACCACGGCTACGGATTGAACAGTTTAGAGGTTGTGTAGTCTTAGCGTGTGGTAGACTAAACCGTCTATAAAAACTGACCGTTTGATTAAATCAAGGGGTGGCGGTAAGTGCAGTAGGGTTGAGAATCCGCAAATTACTCATACCTCATTGGATAGTGGTCGAACGCCTCGCCGAGTAACGTGGTGTCTCGAGAATTTCACGGCGGTTTGGTCAGACATTTCTGCCGAATGGTTGTTACACCAGAAATAGCTACTGAAGGGCTGCGCAGGTAAATGTGATGGTCGTCATAAGCTCATCACCTAGAAGTTTGTCCGCGTAGGGGTGTTTGACGTCGCTGATGAAACGCTGAGAGGGGTAGGCAGCTTTTCGTGGACCAGAAAACATTATTAAAAACTCAGATAACATGAGTATGCCGCTATCTTTGCAACGTCTTAATCAGCAAGCAGGATCTAGTGATGGGCGCTTTCAGGTTAATTTTTCAGAACACACAAGTACCACTAAGGCCCTCCTGAATGTTCTGCTTATGAAGAGTCGGGTACCTACCAGTATCCTGGCGTTATCAGGGGGAAGGGTAGTATTCAGATGGGCATAAGTCTTCCCACCCTTTAGGCGCTATGTGAAGTGGTGAAACCGAAGGCCTCCTAGGCAAGAAGGTGATAGATGTGTGAACATATGCCGAATCCTGGGGCGAGCAATCGCCAGCTTACCCGCTGTTACTCCATGAGCCCAGACGAACGCCAGAGAGCCGGTCGCAATCATGTTGTGACCGATGGAATCTGTGGTGGCAAGAACTGAAGACTGGCAAAAAACTGTTAGAAACTGGTGGATCGCGAAATTAATCTGATTTCTGTGCAGCACCGATTGAAAAAACGTGTCGGTCACAATCCCAGTAACGGTGAGATTTTCTGTTTAGCCGACCAGACAGCACCATCTGGAGTCGAATAGAAGATCAAAGTGCATGGAACGATGGACGTCGTGTATTGTCACCTCGGTGTCGGTGACGACGAAGTTCCAGCTGAAAGGCTCACGAAGACTTAAGCGGACAAGAACGCTGTTCGAACACCTTGATGGTGATCCCGTTGACTGCGCGAAGGTTCTGTGTGATGGGTCAGTTCAGCTGATGAGTCTCGGGTGAGAGGACGCTGGCCTCGGCGCCAACGTCAGCAAGACAGCAAATCCGCCTCATGATAATTCGGGCTGAAAAGACAATCCGACAAACTGTTTCGATAACCAGTAAGACTTGGCTGCCCCACTGGTTGGACGGACCAAAAATACACAATTGTCGACATTGTGGAGCGGTCCGACCAAGTTGATGTTGATACCAGCGACGATTGGAATTAGTGTTTGGTTAAAATGAACGAGGTGCACAAGGCCCTCAACAGCTGTTGTGTCGTCGATTGGGGGGCAGTCGATCTTAACCCCAAAAGCTACGTTATCAAAGCATAAAACTACTCAATTAGACCATTAGTTTGAGCAGTCAGCGTGAAGATGATGCCTTGTCGACTGAAATTGAGTAGGGAGATTAGTGCCGAGTGTTGTCCATCTGCAGTCATTAGTATTGTCTGACTGTGCCATGGTGGTTGGCGGGTGTTTCGTGAGGATATCCGGTATATCTCTAAGCAATCGCTTGAACCAAACATGAACAAAAACCGCTGCATCTGTCAATCGTTACGTGTGGCAAAGGTGTTGCAGCGATTTAGGCCCACCGACCTCAGTTGCGCTAAAATTTGAGCAATGCGATGGTCGTGGGAAAAACCAACGCATTTAGTCACTCTCAGATCTAGTGACCCGTACGGTTTCGTGGAGCCCGGTAGCCTCAGAATATCGTTCACCCCGTTAACGACGTTAGTGGGGAATGCTGCTATCACATAACGTGTACGAGTTACTGCAGGAGTTATCTGCCCTGGCGCCGAAGTGGTTTCTGACTGCACTAAAGCAGCAAAAGGTGAGATCAGTGTGCTTATCGAAGTGTCGGACATAACAATACTTCAAACTTTTGATATACTATAAATATTATATGGTTAATTGATTTGAAAAGCACAATGAACATAGGAAAACACTGCATCACGGTTGCGGAAAAACATACTGTGAAAAGTGTATTCGAACAAGACCACCGATTTTTTGCATCCCCCGCTAGGCCACGTTTTCCAACTGTGCGTGAACTGGACGTAATAGAAGAACGGAGGCTCAGTATTCATTGGATGGAATGTACATGTGGTATCGTACAACTTCACGAATGGCGCCGACAGGAAAAGTTATCTGATGAGTCTGGAGGGTGGTCGTGGATAAGTGAGCGAACCTGAATTGCGTAGTTTTCCGGTTCACCTCATGAAGTCACGCGATGTGTGAACAAATAATAGGACAGTATGCACCATGTGAACTTGGAGTGGGCTGTTCGGATTTGAGGGTAAGTTGGTCTACTCGTTTTGTTGCTGGTATTTTTAAGTGTTTCTCCGCGGGTCATTCAAGTGTCTAAGCATCTTACAAACGATCCAAGTCATGAACCACCTTTGTTCGACAAGCTTCTACGGATTAACATTATAAATCAGGTCATCCGGTCTTATCTAACACCCTGCCGGTAGACTCTCCGGACCTACTATGCTTACCTTAACGAGCAATGTGGCAAAAGGGTGGTGTCCGGGATACTGTGCAACATGGGCGACTGTTAACAGTCTGCCGCAAAAGAACGTCAAATCTTCGCTTCCTCTCTCCCCAGACTTGCTGGAGTTGCAGAGGGCGATTGGTCAACTGCGCAACGGGAAGGCTGCAGGCGAGGATGAGCTGCCAGGTAAGATCCTGAAGGATATCGTTCCGGCTTTGGAACGCGCTTTGCTTTAGCTGGTTCACTCCATTTGGAAGCACGAGGTGATGCCGCGAGACTTCAAGGACACCATTATCGTACGCTTGTTCAAAGGCAAGGGTGGCCAGCAATGCACCGACAGCTACCGAGGTATCAGCCTTTTGAGCTGTGCAGGCGAGGTACTTGCCAGAATCCTCCTGAACCGACTGAATGCAGACGTTCTGGAGGTGAATGTTCCCGAGGAGCAGTGTGGATTCCGGTCTAGTCGAAGTACTATCGACCTGGTGTTTGCTAGTCAACAGATTCAGGAAAAGTCCCGGGAACGGAATCAGTCCTTGTATGCCCTGTTCTTGGACTTCACCAAGGCTTTCGATTCCATGAACCGCAAGGCGCTGTGAACGGTGCTTGGTAAGCTTGGATGTCCAGGTCAGTTCTTCAATATGGTTAGGTTGTTGAATGCGAGCATGAAGGCGGAGGTACAATCGTGTGGATTGACCTCTGATGATTTCGACATCGTCACTGGGGTGAAGCAGGCTTATGTCCTAGATCTAGCCCTATTTAGCTTATATTAGACTGCGATGGTAACAGTTGCTTTTCAGAACTCTGGAGAGGATGGCGTCGAGGTGGAGTACCGGACGGACGGGCGTCTGTTGAACATCCGACAATTTGGCGCCTCAACCCGGCTGCAGACCTCAACCATGCGCATGCTTCTGTTCGCCGATGACAGCGCCTTGCCAGCGCACAGTGAAAAAGAGCTGCAACGTCTAGCTACAGCGTTCGCTTCGACAGCATCGAAGTTTGGATTGGAAATCAACACAGGTAAGACGTTTTCGTTGCTACTTGGGTAGCAACTTGTCGGCAGACTTGTCCGTGGGCCGCGAGCTGAAAGTGCGTGTGGCGAAAGCTAGCGCTGTTTTCGGACGTCTCGAAAGGCGTGTCTGGAAGAACCGTAGCCTCAAGATGGCCATGAAACTGTGTGTCTACCGCTCGATGGTGCTGTCTATCTTGCTGTACGGCAGTGAGACGTGGACACTGTATCAGCGGAACGTGAGCTATTCGAGCCACTTCCATGTTCAGTGTCTGAGGCGAATTTTGGGTGTTCGGTGGTCGGACATGATTCCGAACACTGAGGTACTGCGGCGAGCGGACATGGACAGGATGGAAACCATAATGATGCTGAACCAGCTCCGTTGGCTCGGTCACGTTCGTCGGATGGGCGAGGCCCGTATCCCGAAGCAATTAGTGTACGGACAAGTGAAGTCAGGTAAGCGAAATCCTGGTGACCAGAAGCGGGGGTAGCAGGATGTTGCGCAGGTAAGTCTTTCACGTTGTAACATTGATTTTAGATGTTGGGAAGATTTGGCGTTGAACCTGGAGGAATACTGTTCGGGCGGGCGTCCAAAAGTTCAATGAGCAATTGTTGCGTGGTCGCGAGCGCAAGCGTGCGGTACGCAAAGGAATCATCGGTGCCATAGGTCGCGGTGACGTGACTATATGGCGTTGCGATGCGTGCGGTCGCCAATGCGCTGGTCGTTTGGGGCTAGTAGGTTACCAACGTACTCATAGTACACCGTCGGCGAAGAGGCGGCGATTACGTTAGGCTCAGGTAGGTCATATCAGTATATTTATTCTACTTCTGTTACTGACTGCATCGGCCAACATCCTGGTCATTGACAAGTAATCCGCTCTTCTTTTCCAAAACTTGAGTGTCTGTGGCCTTCTACCCATTTTTTCTTCAGCTTTGTTGATGAATTGTATGATGAATGGTCTGCCTGGCTATTCATAGTTCAGCGAGAAATTTGCTCTTCATCCCTACCTTCTTTAGGTTGCACTAACCTGCACTCCTATACTGCAACGCTTCTTGTATTACACTTCAAAGATCTTTCTTCTCAGTGTAGCTCTCTTCATTGCAGCCTCTCTCCGTTTAGTTTCCGAGAGATAAGAGTTTCCCTTCCTTATTAGCCAATCAAGTGGCTAAGTAGCACTGGCCGGCTGGACAGAAAGGCCCCACCGGCACACCTCCCGGTCTTATTCCTCCGGGTTTACACTGGATACGTTGTGTGTTGGTGGAACTGCAATTAGTGCAGCGCAAGCCAATTGCAGTGATGGATAGGCGCAGGCGTCCTTTGGCTTCGGTCACTGCGACGGGCTAATCCGAATCGGATGCCGCCTACCAATATGTCCGATTAATGGTATCCTCAATCATTCACACTGGTACAGTGCCTCCTAAACTGCTCACAAACATCATGACCCGTGCTGGGTCCGTATAGACTGCAAAGTCCGGGAAAGAAAGTGATTCCTTCTTACGGTCAGGACGGAATCCTTAATAAGTTTCTACATAGCCCGCCTTCCGGCACCCGTTTCTTAAGTCGAATCAGCAACCAAAGTCGAAGTTCAGCTTCTGCAAGAACAGTGAGTGAACAGCACTCACTGCCGAAGAGAAAGCGAATGCACTCAGAAGCTCTTTTGCAAGCAACCAATAGGCCCCACACTTGGGGGTATCCCGGTTGTACACTCAAATTCACTTAAGTCGACGGCGACACGCCCTATGAACCACAGCTGGGTTTCACGAAACTCCAAAAGGACAAAAAGGCTGTTCACGCAAGACAGAAGTCAATTACTGGTGAAGCAACATGACCAGTCTCCGACAACAATAGAGCGAGTGGAAGGTTGTAAAACGTTCGTGAATTATCATGCGCACCAAAGTTGCGGTAGCCCCACAAACATAGATGCGGTTATCTTATGGATAGTGTAACACGAGGCCAATCTGTGTGACGTTACAATCAGTCCGCCAAACATATTATCGCAGCTAGACAAGTACAAAATTCATGCAAGGCCACTCGAAAAACTTATAGGAAGGTAAATATCCACGCTCCTAATCCGGTCGTGCTGGACCCTTAACTCGGGCGAACCTCTGAAAGACAATTAGTTTTAACTGATCTGGGAACCTCTGGAGAACACGGAGCGACGAATCGGCGCTGAGTGCACAGGATGGGAGGATCTATATGCGTCCCACATTGTTCGAAATATGTGCAGGCGAGGAGTCCGTAGACATACCGAGCTCATACAAGAAAAGGCTTTCCTCAGAGCTCGAGGGAACAAAACGACTTTTTCAGACATATGAGAGGATCATGGAAGATTAAACCTCTAGTTCTTCCGTTGCGACTGCCCGACGGGGAGACCTCATCTGACTCCTTAGTTTCGACCGAGTTATTCAAGTAGTACCATCCTGCAGTCTACGGCGTCGTACTACTGACTTGGCATTCTATTCTACCGCTGCATAATACCTGGGAACCACCTGTCACCGCTAATTTTTCGTGTGCTGAATGTTGAGGACCTTTTATTCGAGACTAATTCATACAGCGTAATGGGTTCTGACGAGATCCATCCTAGAATTCCCAGAGAAGCAGCTGCCAGACTGGAAGGGCCTCTTTGTAAGGCGTTCATTCAGACTATTCAGACTGGAATCTTTCTAAGTGCAAGGAAAGACGAGACGGTCACGTCGGTTTTCAAAGTGGGTGTCCGGCAATCTCTGGTTAGTTAGTGTCAATCAATCTTACTAGTATTCCGTATAAGATAATGTAACGTCTATTGAAAAACGCCACAATCAGTCATCTCTTATCCAGCCACCTCTTTTGCCCTACCTACCATGGCTTCCCTCCTAACAGGTCACGCATAACAAATGCTAATTTTCACTGTTAGTCTGACGGAGTCTAAATACAGTGGTCTTATCCCAGATGCCATCTCCTTTGACATTGTCAAGGTTCATGATCATGTCTCGCATTGCTCCTTGAGACAAAAAATGGAAGCTTAGGGCACTCAAGGAGGGTCTCTCCGCTAGATTGCTTCTTTTCTTGATAAATGGGCTCTTAGAGTTAAAGCTGGATAGGACATTTTCTCCCCTCTTCCATTATTGCGGGAGTTCCTTAAAGCTTGGTGGTAGTCCTGTGTTATTTCTGGTCTACATCAACGACTTTCCGGACCATATACTCAGCAACTCTCTTCTATATGCCGACGGCTCAAAATCAGGAATACAACTGATCTCAGTGAACTACAGGCTGATCCCAATGCGATTGGGCGCTGGATGGACGATTAGAGCCAATCACTAAGTGACAATAAGTGTACCAACATGTTACTCGGTGGAGCTTCTGGCAAGGCCTTCGTGATCCATACTGCATTTAGCAAAGTTGATGACATGAAAATCGGTCTGAAGAAAGATCTGAGCATCCGGCTAGCGTCTGACTTATTCTTCGTGTATCGCCATGGAAGTACAGAAAAAAGGATCCGCCACTCTTGGATCGACTAAAGGCATTTCCCCTTGCATAGATTAGGAGAGTCTCAAACACCTTACGGGACATATGCAAGACCGCTTCTCGAATATGCTGATCAGGCGGCGTATACCGGTCCAAGGAGAACATATCAGCACACGGCTACCAAACTGGTTATGAGCATAGGAAATGTCGCTTACGAGTTTCGACTTGCAGTTCTTGACTTGTATTCACGTGAACTTTGACGAACCCACGGTGATATAACTTTGACCCAATTCTTCAATTTAGGTTACGTCGAACAGTTTTCAGCGGTGGAGGATGATTATGGCCGACGAAGACATAATTGGTAGCCTTTCGAGCTTTGTCCCCAGCCTTCCTCAAGTGGCAGCTATGTTAACATACGGTTACTACCCACTGGAACAGTCTTCCTTCTGGGATCGCCAGCAGCGTTTTCAGAGACCCCCTCAGAGCACTGATTGATTTCCACTTGTACAAAATTCATTATGTAGGTAATTTCACTCTGTTCCTGATATTTAATATAATTGCCAAGACTAATGCTACAACCTGTTTTTGCCTATTGCTTTTCAGACGCCCTCCTGACACGGATGAAGGGAAACCGACTTTACCCGGGTAGTTTGGGTCCCTGTAACAAACCCGTGTATCAATCACTGAAGCGCTGATGTTGCATAAAGAGTGATGTAGCTATTTCAGTTCTTCCACGGGTTCCTCAATCTCTCGGTCCTTGTCGTCGAACGTAATTTCAGTTTTGGTAGTTCAATAATGACACTTGTCCCTTCGCTTGCGTTTTGCGTATATATTCTCACTGCCACCAATTGCACGTCCTCGTAGTATTCAAGATACGCAATTCCTGCTATGACCTGCTAATCAGGGATAACGAGAAATGGCTAGTATGCTAAGATACGAACCACGGACGCGTAGTACAGAGTGTAATGATACCAGTAAACACCAGAAGTACACAGAGGATCTTGTCTTTCAGTCGAGAGTGTACTTCGTCACAAACCAAAGGCAGCATAGCAGACCAACGCACGCTAATGTCATTTTTGAATAGCCTTGAATAGTCCCACCATAACCGGTGAGGTGAAGGTGGAGCAAGCTAACCAGAGACAAAGGAAAAAATGCGTCAAAATTGGGTTTGAACAAGTTGTGGCGCAAAAAGATGAAGCTCAACTACAGGAGTTACTTTTTGGAGGAATCTAGGGGGAAAACCAATCTTGGGGAGAGGAGGCTTCCCTCAAGAGCTTACCCTCCTTCGTGGAACAACCATGGTTGAGATTTTGTTGACTAAAAGTGAATGGTGAGACCCCAAAAACATGTTGGGTCAATAGGGGCGGGACAAAGGAGAGTCCACTCTCCTGTCTATCGGATATCACCTGGAAGGGAGCGCAAACGACAAATCAGTTGTCCTTCTCGAAAAACAAGTTGGGAATCAATTTGACAACCGTACGTGCCTGTCACTTTATGTTTCCTGCGATCCGCCCAGGTAGGCACATCAAGTTTTTCAACACTAGGCAGCTAGAAGGATGTAATCTGAAACATAAAAGAAATGTGCGGCCATGTTTGACACGAATCTGGAAGAAAATTTGATCACCACCGGGCCAGTGAAATCGCGCGAGGTGTGAATACTGCCAGTGTGACGCTAACGATGAATGGCAGTTTATACACCAGATAATGATCACAGACAGTCCACACAATCCAAAAGCAGAGAAGAAAACTAACAGTCACACCAAGTATTGCAATGGTACAGACACGGAGCGGCGATCCGCACAACGTCTAGTCTGACGCGTGAACGATGCGCCACCCGAAGGAGTCGTGATTGTTTGTGATGACTAGGCGGTACATGAGATTGATTGGAGCCAAGTTGTTCAGAGTCCCCGTAACAAACAAGTTTGTTTCACGGGCGACTAGCCGACAATATCACGCGTTGGACAGCAGGTTGAAGTGCTCCAGAAAGTCGATGATTTACTTGGAATTTGGACTCCGCGGCGGTGGAAAGACGTCGGAAGGTGCGGCGAAGACTCAAGTTCAATGTACACCAACGTCGGCCGGAGGCGGTAATAGATGTGCCGCTGACTGTGCGTAGAGTTTACCGTGCTCGCGTGAATCGTTCGCGAGGGAGGATACTGGTCCCTGCTCCAGTTTCGATGGGGTAGCAAACTCCCGGTTTGCGGTTTCAACTGAGGAACAGGTGACTTAAGGGGCCAGCAGCGTTGGTCGTCGCGACGTGCTGGCCGGCTATTTACCTCGGCTCGTTCTGGAGAAGGAGCAGGGACTGCGGCAGAATCGAGCACGATCACCAAGCTGCTGGTGGTACCAGCAGTGGTCAGGATTGACAGTAATTGTAGGCACCGGTCGTCTCTCAGAACTCGGGAAATAATTGGCCTCTGAGCTACCGCAGCCAGATATCAGGCTCATTCACTCTAAACGGTACGTTTGGGACGGAATACACACAGGGAGGAACGTCTGCAAACCAAAAACCTGCTACTGCATGTTGTCAGCCGTAACGTAGATTGACAGTATACAAATAAATGAGAAAGTATCGGGAACTTTCTTCCGGAGAACAAAATGCATTAGCCGGAAAAGATAAAAGATTCGGGTTTACCAATTTATTACTTTTATGCAATGAAATAACGATCTCCAGCGTATATATATACCGGACGTGAAATAAGAATGCAAATCACTGAGGGACACCAAACGTATATTATAAGATGATTACAAAAAGTCTTGATCAACACTAAACTACCCTCTATGTGAAAGTAGCTGGAGAAGTTGAAGAGCCGACCGTCTGACGCGTACAGGCTGGAAGTGTGTATGGCACCATTGGCACACACAAGTCAACAAACTTGCAGAAAACCAAACGTGATCGCATGTAGCATGCGGACGACATCCAGGGATCCTTACGATCTTTTGAACAATATGGACTAGGATTTTGGGGGAAATTTCACACATCTTACAGAAGGCAGACCGGGGTTACCTCCAGGTTACTACACGTGGGCTGGCATTTCGTCCGTGTTCTGCAGCTGGGTCAATTCCTGATGGCACTGTACGGGACCGCGTCTGTGCTACCTCGGACACTTAGTCTGGCTTTACCTGCTTGTGGTATGCGATGTGTAATTCCGCCGTTGCATTTGTAGTGTCGCGAATTACATACAAATTAGTTGGCGACACGTTAACATTTACGCATCGATCTTGCCACGGGCGGTGGGATTTTTCGGCTGCTTCCAGGGGTGGTTTGGTTCTGTAAGATCAGAAGTGATCATCGGTGGAATGGACCGGTCCGTTTACTGAACAGCCATAACAGCTTTCCTGATGATGACAACTAAGACTGACGCTCGGCGGTAACTTTGTGGGCAACCTTCCGTCCTTCCTTCAGCTCCCCGACACGCTGTGGTAACCTTACTCATTCGGCTGGAACCAGAAGTGTTGCTGCCTTCGTTGTCGGGCATAGTCTACGAATGAGGATCAGCAGTGATTGCATATATCCTGTGCTCAAATGGACAGCAGCCGTATAGGCCAAGAGGTACTGCGGCAATGTTAGTTCCTGGCGATCTAAATGATATTGTTCGATAAAGTGGGCAGAATTGCAATGATTCTACTACACCTTTGTTTGGCTGGGTCGTTACTCTGAGGGTGGTAAGGAGTTGTTCGAATTTTGTGCACACTCAACATATGATATACTTCCTTTATGAGGCAACTTTCACACGTAGCCCTTTGATCAGAGTGCAGCAGAGTGAGTGTATCAAAACCATTTGTTCACCAACAATGATGTAACGGTAAAAGCTCGCTGGTTTGACATCGAGAGGCTTCACACGAGTCAGCCAAACATCACTGGAATACATTCATTTTTTTGTCTCGTAGTCGGTAATGGCTCCATCACATTAAATCTCACACGGTAGTAATTGTTTGAAGCAGGGCCCTGGAAGCTACAGTGTGGGTTTTTGTTCGCACACAGATTATATGGTTGACTCAGGTGCGAATAATATTGCCATGCAGCTTCGACTGCCAAACTCACTGTTGGAGAGCTGCTTCAAATCTTCGTTAACCTGCATGCCCCAGTTTTAAATGTGCCTTTCGGACAACATCTGAGGCCTTGCCTCCTGGGAGGATTGATATGTGTTTAGTTAATTCAACCGGACAAATGCAATATGTCACCCGTAACTCGCAGTATGTCCACCTTGATTATAAGAAGCTTTCGTTAGAGAGATTTGCCTTCCCTTTCTCAATCAGTTGGCTTGGGATTTCCCTCAAGCTGTCGACGGTAGAAGATCAGAATTGTACGGGTCATGCAGCCAGTAGTGGGCTTACGTGGCCCTAGCTGTGGGTGTAGATAACTGCGTTAGCAATTTCCACATGGAGGTAAGAAAGAGCGCCGGCATTCACATGGTGGCTGCCCAGGCGGTACATGCACTCGAAGTCCCAATCCTGCAATTATTCTGGTCAACGTGCTACTCAACCCTACGGTCCTCGTCGGCCGCGGAGCCATTACAGCGCCTGGTGGTCCGTTCGAACTTAAGATGGTCTTCACATGGGCCAGGGCGGAATTGTTTAAGAAAATACACCAAGTCCGAAATTTCACGGAACGTAGTGCAACGTGTTCCGCATTTATCGAGTCAACAACCTGCATAGGGAACCATCGCTTCCTCATTAACCGACTTCTAAGACAGTACAGGGTCGAAAGCTAAGTCACTGTCGTCGGCGTCTAGTACGAAGAGACGGGCTGATGGCGAGATATCCGGAAATTTGTGTATTGGAGGGGAAATAAACTTATCCTTACGAGAAGTGAATGCTGCGTGACACTCAGCGCACCATACAAATTTCCTGTTTTCCTCTGTAAGTTGATACAGTAGGGATGCCACTCTTGTGAAGTGTGGAAGAAACTTTCGGTACTAAGAAGCCACTCCAACAAAAATGCACATTTCACACACTGGTCGTGATGTAGGCCAATGAACGATCTACTTGACCTTCGTGCTATCGGTTTTTCCTCTTGAAGGTGTGACTAGGCGGATTGAGAGTGACACTTTTGCTTTAGGAGCATGCACTGTTTGGTCTTCAGTTCCGGGTTTAGTCATTCTGAGAGGTTTGAATACATGTTTCAGTCCGCAGTTATGCTCTCCTACTGTGGCGACGTGGACAATAATGTCGTCAAAGTGGACTGAACATTCACCTGATATTGGTCTTGCAATACTCTCCGCACTGACCTTTGACTGGTAGCGGGCGGGTAAACCAGGTGTGGGGACACTATTGGTTCGCTACGTTTCCGAACCACATTGTAATTCGCTTTGATTGTTGGCACTACTGATGTCGTTTGGTCGCATGTCCTCGCTCTTCTTCTTGCTTGACCGTCCAAGGTCATAAAAAGAATTTCCGGTTGCTTGCTAACTGGTTGGTTATGCTCCACTTTTGTCGTGCGTTGCTTTCAGCTAATTTAACCGGGCCACTTGCAATGAACGTCGTTGTCCATTATCAAGTTTTCTGGTTCAATTATTGTGAGGACAAGCACGGTTCTGAACGTAGAAACGTTCGAGTCCTCTACACTTTGGTCAACCCTGTAGTTAATGATGTTGGGTAGGGTTACATGGTTGGAGCGTATGTGTTTAGTGAAATACACAAGACCTACGAGGTCAGACACACGGTAAGGGGTATTAACTCAGTATGTGCGCCCCACATCTATCTGCTGTTGCTTCATACTGCCCAAATTATGAGCTACAACAAGGTACGTTCTCAGGAGTTGGCATTTCTTACGGAACCAGGAAAAGCTTTTTCAACAATCCTGCCCATATTTGGAGTTCCCGGAAAGAACCTTGCGGAATGTCGCAGGCAGCAAACAGTGGAGTAGCAATTCACCCTTTCCCTTCCCGAAAAATACGCACGATCCTTATGTAAACACACTAGACAACCACGGAAACCCTAGAATGGACCATGTGATATGAACTCACGCTCCAAGAACCACTCAGGATCATGTGAGGTAACCTTACAGCATTAATAATCAATTTCCTTCCAGAACTCTTTTTTGGGCAATCGCAACAAACTAGTGAACCAGAAATTTATTGAACCCAGTAAGCCGTTTTCAATTCAGGAAGTGTAGTTGACATTATTCTTATCCATCATATATATATTTATACAAGTAGCGTTTTCGTTGTTTCTTTATAGTCGACACATTTCCTTCATTTTGGCTATATTTCGCAACGGACTCGGAACAGAAGTCGACGGTTGAAGTGATCGCAATTACTGTTCCGCGGCTCTTAGATGTGGAGCCCGCCTTGTGGACTATTTGTTTGGCGGCGTATTTCTACAACCAGAGCGTCACAGAAAACCAGAGAAAACTTAGTCACCTTCTGGCCAGGTTTCTCACAGAGGTCCCGATGCCAGTACGAGGGCTCTTCCTGAATTTACCCACAGAACACAGTTACGAAGCTCTTAAGGAAGCCGTTACCAAGCGGATCGCACCGTCTGATGGATCACGGTCACAACAGCTCTCCAGGCATCTGTATTTGGAGGGTAAGCGACCGTCTGATTTGTTGCTTCAAACGCAACAGTTGCTGGGCCCTTCACCCATGGTTGAGACACTCCCCAAAGGGTTGTTGATGCAGCGTCTCCCAGTTAGCACACAGACTATCCTTATAACGGCTAGGTCCTTTCCTTGTTGGACGCAGCACAACCTTCAGACGAATAACAAGACCGCTTCTGCAGCGTATCTATTGTCTGCTTCACTGCGGTGACTAGCCGCACGGCGTGGGCTCCCAAAAGCATTGCTGTTCGAGCTGCGCACCGATCACCCCGTTCACCACCGCCAGATGATTGGCGCACGGTTTGTGTTGAGATTGCAGCCCTTCGGCAAGATTTTGCCGGTCTCAGGGCGCGTCTCTCTTAGCGTCTACATCGAAGTAAATCTCCGCACAAACGTCCAGCGACGTGCGCTGGTACCATAGCAAGTTCGGCGAACGGATAAAAAGTTGTGTTACTCCGTGTAAATACTTCAACCAGGGAAATATGCAAACCGGTCCGTAGTGGCGACAAACGTGGCAATCGCCCTGTCCAACGGTCGCCAACTTCACTTTACGATTTTAGACCCCGGGACAACGTTCCCGGTGGATAATAGGACAAATCAGCACGGTTCCTTCACGATCATGCGAGACGACCCCTCCTCTACCCCTGCGTAGTGTTGTTAACGCCGCGCCTATCCCTGCCCATGGTCAACGCTCACTCACGCTTGACCCCCATTGCCGGCGAACATTCCGCTGGGTTTTCATATTTGCAGCCGCAAGCTTTCTTTTCTTAGGGATAGGTTTTCTTTGGGCCTTCGATCTCAGGGTCGATACACGACGACGGAAACTGGTCTTTCCCAGTGTAAAGATTAATGTCTTCGGCATTCAGGCATACACAGAAGCTAACAGATCTTATCCTCCAATCTGACAACTCTCAACCTTCGCATCTTTGTTTTCAAATTTTCACAGATCTCTCGACCCATTAACGAGCCCTTCCAAGTCACTCTTACTTGTACGCATCACATGAGAATTGAAGGGTCACCAGCGTCGTGCAGGCCAAATCGTCTGGCCCCAGGCTAACTCAAGGTAACCGGGGCGGGGTTCGAACACATGTTTAAACTGGAAGCAATCCATACTTTGAAGGTCGGTGGGTCTCTCCACTTCAAACGGGCCCCAAGAAGTTGAATGGCTGGCGCCCACGTAGAGATTATCGTGACCTCTATAGGGTCGAGCGCCACAGCCGATGTTTTATTCCTTACATACAGGACTTAACAGCGCATCCTTCCGGCAAAACAGGTTCGTGCTTATCACCAGATTGCAGTAGAGGAGACGGATATCTTTAGGACGACTTTTATCAGATACCTCGGCTCATTCAAATTCCTTCGAATTTCTTTCGGCCTTACCCAGGCTGCACCAACCTTCCAGCGTTTCATCCACGAAGTGTGCCGAGGCTTAGATTCCGTCTACTCATACTTATATGACGTATTAATGGCTAGATATTCCGGAGAAATACATCCACAGTAATTTCCTTCCTTATTCGCCGGGTTGGTCAAACAAGGAATAGCTACCAACTCCACCCAGTGCAAACTCAGAAAAGAGTGTGGGACTTTTAAGCCACGTTATTTCCAATTCTGGCACTCACTTCTTGCCAGCGAAGGTAGGTACTTCCAATGATTTCCCTAAGCCAACATCTTTTGAACAGCTCTGATGTTTTGCCGGTCTAAATAATGACCAACGCCGGTTTATTTCCAATCGTACACAGCTTCTGCAACCCCTCACTGACCTACCCCGAGGTGCTGAACGTGAATTTAATTTGGTGGTTGCAGCGTGCACGGCTTTCGTCTAGCCAGAAAACTGCAGTCATTGTTGCTCCCCTAGCCCACTCGGACCCACAAGTCCCACTTTCTGTCTTCACTGATGCCTTGGACACAGCTGTCGGTGCCGTATTCCAGCAGCTCGCCAATGACGAACAGCAACCTCTAGGTTCATTCTTGAAGCGGTTTCTACATGCCGAATCCATGTATAGCACATTTGGAAGGGAAATACGTGCCGTCTATCTAGGTGTCCGCCATTTTCGCCATACATTAGAATGTCGTCTCTTCACTGTGTTTACTTGTCACAAACCATTGGTGTACACACTTGTGTCTTCAGTAGACAGATACTCCCCCAAGGCGATCAGATCCTTGGACTTTATTTCGTAGTTTACATTCAAAATGCGGCATGCTTCAGGCGCCACCAACTCTGTCGACGACGCTCTTTTCACGCGTCTACTCTGCCTCAGTCGCGCCTACTCCCGTTGGTTTGAGTGATTTGGCTGCAACCTAGGGGCTGGCGCCTGATTTTCAAAACTCACTATATCGCTACTCTTTGGAGTTGCGCGTCATCATGCTGCCTAGTGCAGGCGGAAATATCCTCTGTGACAGGTATTACGCGATCTCTAGTGCCACCAGCTTATTATGTCTTCAGTCAGCCTCACAACCTCTCGGCTTTCAGTATCTGCTCCACCATTAAGCTGATAGCAGATCTACTTCTCTGGTTAATTCTGAAGTTCGTAGTTAGACACACGCTTGCCTTCACAGCCAAAGTTGTAGTGTGCATAGTCATACGCGAAGCCAAATATCTCCACTCAAACATTCAGATGCTAGGTTCTCAAATATCCACTTAGATTTAGTTGCTCCCTCACACCTTTCTTGCGGCTACGTCTGCGTCTCAGTCTTTTGGTGACCGATTTCAAGATGACCATATGTCACCCCTCTGAGTCTGTCGTGATCACATCCTCAGAAAGTTGTTTGGACAATTACGGGTAGCTTACAAACATTACTATTGATCCATAACGACTGGTGGTTGCTTCAGAAACGCTCAGTCCTCTATCAACGTCTGTCGATGGGATGAATCCGGGACAGTCGCGTCTTTTAGCACCGAGCACCTATAATTTTTGAGCCTGTCAAGCGACCGATTCGGATCCAAGTAAGAATACGGTCATATTGGCGGGTTTCATATCGATATGGCTCTAATGTTCAAGAAAGTTATGATAAACCAAATGGAGGGAGATGAGAACAAACTTTGGTATTGAATCCACCAAATAAACAGGTTCCGAGAATAAAGGTTCTCGTAAATATGAGCAAATGCAACAGCCGTGTAATGGCGGAGTGACTAAGTGCAAACGAAACTAGGGTACATGTAAACAAAGCTAGAGAAATGGAAAGTTAAGAAGAAAAAGTACGCGAGAATATTTTTCCACAATTGGGCAAAATCAAGGTTCAGCAATACATCAGGAATAACATTCGCGGGAGAAGTGATTTGTTACGTGCGTAACTTGAGACGTCATGTCGGTCTTCACGAGAAAGGTTGGTAACCATTAACAAAAAGTCCAGTATGAGAAGAAAAATAGGTGAGAATGGAATGAGTAAGGACGGGGAATATGGTTACCAATTTTCGTTTGACATGCAACGGTCATCAAACACTCAACGCAAGCAGCCACTTCAGCACTTCCGACGAACCGCGGCTCTCATTTGGAATTTCTACCTTTTGAAACTACTACAAACTTCCTTGGATGTGTGTGCACTCGCGTTGGAGCATATTACCTACATTCCAGTGGCTTGTGGAACGCTTCCCTATACAGTCTAATGCCTCGGTTTCCCCCCATTATTCCCGAGTGGATTGTAGTCCTTTCCTTTGCACTTTTATGGCCCCAAAGCACACTAAAGGTTGATCCCCAATTTATCCTAGCAGAACTTGTCTGCGGTTGTACAATATGTCTGCTTGGTGGATGTGTTCCGCCCCTTCCTCTTACTTCTTTCCTTCAACCCTCGCTTCTACACTTTCTCAGTACATACGGCGAATTCAACACACACATCTCCGCGTACACAGTTGGCCAGTGCAAAAGCACAAGGATTCGCCCAACTGTTCGCATGTACTCTTCCGCTGTGAGGACTCAAGCAAGCCAATCCAACCACCATAATTTGGCTGTTTCGAGGTGGCTTAACGAACGCCAGAGCACTTCACGATCGATCGTTATGGTCGTCACAACACCTTTTCCATTGATCATCTTAAAGTCAGCCATTTAAACGACAATGTTATCCGAGTTCCCCCACAACAATCTGCGACGGCTGTCGTCCCTACAACCTTCTTCTCACCACACACACCACCTGCTCTGCGCCACACGTGATCATGTCTTCTCGTCCACTTCCCAGCACGGTCCGGAGATGTTGTTTACTATGTGTAGTTTTCGCTCCAGTAACCTACGCATTTTGGAAGTCAAAAAGTAGGAGAACGCGGAACGACAAAAGCAACAACAAACACCTCGATCGACTACTGATAGAAGTTTGCGTGATGAGCTTATGTATAAGTTTTGCCCGCCAAGTACTCCTTTTGGCCGTACGTTACAGGTCGCGCGCGGTCTTTTCCCTGAGTTTCCGTGGGATGCGCGGGCAGCATTCCTAGGGATGGTTGGACGATTCCAAATATTTCAGACAGACTGATTCATCCTCATCGTAACCAACTTCCCACGAAGTGACATACGTTGCTGCTTTTGAATACGTCTGCCCTCCTCCAGCCCCTCGCGCTAACTTTACTGCCTCCAACTCCAGTTCACTTCGGTTATTTGAGGCTCTCAAGCTTGGAGCCTCTCATGTTGAGGATTCACTAGATACACTCTTAGTTTACTAAGTTCCTGAACCATCTCGTTAGTTGCTGTGATTGTTGACACTATTGATTTTGTTTGATCCCATGCCCAAGGTCATAAAAAGAATTTCCGGTCGCTTTCTGGCTGGTTAGTCGCGTTCCGCTTTCCGTCGTGCGTGGCTTACGGATCATTTTCTCAGGCTACTTGCAATGAACGTCGTTGTTCATTATCACGTTTTCTGGTTCAATTATTGTGGAGAACGAGAACGGTTCTTTAATTAAAAAGCTCCGGCCTTCGACGTAGGCCAATAGGCACCTTTCCTAGCTCATACAACCCGGATGGAACAAAGGACGCCGTATTTTGAATATCTGTGCAGCAGGCTTCAGCCTGCCAGTACCCTGAAGCTAGGTAGTGTTTGGAGAACCGATTTGCGCAAAGTTAGGCTTCGACATGCGGCCGTAATTGTTTCGTCTTGGCATTCAGACATCTGTAGTCAGTGCATAAGCGTAATCCCCCGTCCTTCTTCTCAACCAGCAGAATGAAAGGTGCCCAGGGAAACTTTGATGACCGTATGGTTATCTGTTAAACATGTCTTGAGCCATGGTACCCACCTTTGACTGGCACTAGGAAGGAACACTTCTGGCAGTTTGTCAAAAAGCGTGTTGACCACTTGTACCAATTCCATGTTGTAGAAGTCCAGTCCCCCCAGGTTCCTTTACACCTTACTGAGAAACTTCTGGGAAGCGATGTAAATGCTTGTTAGTGTCTATCTTCCGGTATCGGGTAATTCCACCCCAGCTTATGATAGCGGTATCAAAATCGGTTTTATCAGATGCTTCTAATGCGTTTGCTGTTCTATCCAGACACTCATAATATTTTTACAAAAACAGATTGTCTTCGGGGCTGGGTCCATCCTGTTGCAGTATTGTCGTAAAAAAATCCGTCCATAAAATCGTTCTCCTTGGCAACTGTCTGCCTATTGCGAACTGATGCCGAGTGGTTGGATTAACTAGCTGCACTGTAGTCATTACTTACGAACCAATCTTCGGGGTGGTGGCGTTGGCCGCTGAGATTTAATGGCAGTACTCAAGTTGGGCTGTACTGCAATTTAGTTGGACCACCAGAGCTGAGTTTAAAATAGAACATGAGGCTCTAGTGACTATCAGGACGCAGATGGCCCTATTGGCTAATCTACTGTTTAGAGTTAATAATTCTTCTACATCAGCATTGGCGGAACAGATGAGAAGATACAGAGACACAAAACAAGACGACCCACCTCGTGTAGCTCGGTTTATTCCCAGTGGCGGATTGTGCCCAAACCTTTGCGCGTGGTGGCCAAAACTCTTGGAGCAGATGGACCTGATATCCAGGGAAATCATTCCGAGGAATTTAGGGCAGCGATACAAAACGGATCCGCCACTAACGAGGGGTCGTGAATTGACTTCTGCACCACCTCAAACGCTCGAACCTTTACACTCGCCTTTGTAGTGGACATGTGGGTATTCACTCGACCGTCGTCCACCACCATTTTGAGATGGCCTTCCTGAACAGCAATCGAAGCGTAGTCCCAACAGGTGTCGAATTAAAAGTATGCGTTAGGGTTTGGAAACAAGCCGTATATTTCCAGCAATATTAAGAAATATGATAAGCGGTTAATTTTAGCCTAATCTGGGACTATCGGCAGCAACCGAGAGAAGAAAGAAGAAAAGCGTGTGATGGGCTCTAGCCCACTCGGCGGCACTCAAGAGCGAGTCAGGTGAGAATTGTGGGGAAACATCGAGTGCGTTAAACAGCGCTCGGAAAGGCCCCTGTTAAACGACTTTGAAGAATAAAATTGTAGATTAGTCGTTAGGAAACGAGCAGGCGCTTGTTGCATGTAATTAGTTGCAGGGCTGGAAAAGTGGCACCGAGTCCATATCTTGCCTCCTGTAGCAGGCGCGAACAGAATCATGCGTGCAGTACAGATGAGCAATAAAACACTGCTGCAGCCAGGATCCTTAAACAGGCTATAAGATCTCTGGTCAGTACGCCTTTGACAGAGATGACACCGGTTTTTGCAGGAGTTTCCCAAGTAATTCCTGATCAACTGGCTACGATTAAGAATGGTCCGAAAGATGACAGTTTCTATCTTCCCGGGACAACTGCAAAAATGCTTTCCATGCCAGTTTCCGCAAGTTACAAAGGAATGTACCTACCGACTTCGACGGTCGCTGGCGCCTGACGTGGGACCTTATGAGATAAATCGGGGCCAACTCCGTACAACCTAACAAACCTTGCACGGTTTTCCAGACGACTTCGAGTGGCCAATATGGTGTCACACTCAAAGCTTCCTAGTCACATAATTCGAAAAACCGAAAATATAGTAGCTGAAGAACTTGCGGTTGGCCGCTAAACAAGTTCCGAAGTTAAACGCCCTGTCATCAGAACCATCATCGGGATTGTAAAGAAGAGGTTGGCGTGGTGATGACCCCACCTTACAACATAATTCAATAATTTCACTGGTAGGTGCCGTAAACAGCGAGGGTGAAGTGGATTCCGGTTTGGGAGCCGGTTCACTTCCACACCTGGGGAAAAATAATTTGAACACCCGAATTTTCTGATTGGCTGACGGGTAAATCCGTTGGCAGAGTGATTAGTACCAGAATATACGTACATAGCAGCACATGTTGAGTTTCTCAGACGGGTTATTGTAGATATTTACACAGAAAGAAGGGGAATATAAATGAATCTATAAACCCATTATAACTATGTAGATGTATATATTATACGTATAATGAAAATTATACACGTATATTTATGCCGGCATACGCACTTGTTTATGGAAAGTGCGTTGGCGGCTGTGGAGTGTTTGTAGGCAGACTTTGATGCGGTATTTATTAATCGGCTGGTTTTGGGTTTAAATTTGAGCGTTGGTGCGTAGGTCTACAGATAACCGGTTCCCGTGTAAGACGTCGGAACTGGTGGACCTCAGCTTAGTGTTTCGGGTATAATTTTCGGATGGTTTCCGTTGTGACGCGCTTGCAGAATTCTATAAGAAGTTACAAATGTTTCAGTTGGGGATGGCGGCGAGCGTTCTGTGGAGTTGTGTAACACGTTCGCAGTACTACCGGGATTCGAGGGGGGAAAATTCCGAAGTATGAAATGTGAAAGCAGTGCTAACTTTTTGTATGCACTGTACTAGAAGTGGCAGGCAAACGGAAATTGCGAATCACAGGTGATTAATTTGTTTCCCGCATGGTGATATGATGATACAGATTTCAGAATTTCCGGTGTCCTTCGGTTATTCATGTGTTGTGCAATGATGGAGGTTCGCGTATATCGCACAGTCACTTGGTTCACAACCACCGGACGTCGTCGGTCGACCCAAGGGTGTATCCAACCAACCGTAGGCTGTGTGTATGCTGTTAGATAGTTCCCATATGGCCCACAAATTTGTCGACTTTATAAGGCATTAATATGACGTAGTGATGAATCGTAGTGATGTAAGATCGTTAAGACGGAGGAAACGATTAAACGAGCACCCGGACTGCGACCTGGAGAGCATGCGGAAGATACTAGAACCCATAGAATCTGTGTATTTAAAAACGGATGGTTAGGACAGGCTGTTAGTTTCTTCATTCACGACTGCAGGGCTTCATGAGCTGTACATAAAGTACGGTGGTGTTATTATGGCAGATTCGACAGATGAGTGCAACAACGGTGCCCACCATTTGTGGCACGTGGTTGCTACGGATTGTAATTGTAAAGGTAGAGGCGCTTTTCATGTATTTTTTCCGACGCAAGCTTGTTGCTTTACAAGGTCATTTTAGACGGTTTAATCAGCTGATGCCAACAAAGAATGTTAAGACAACCGTGGCTGATAGGCACCCGGCACAGCTTGAATAGTTGGAGGGATACTTTCTCAATGCTAAGATTATGTTCTGTTCAACTCATATAAAACAGACTATGCTTGACAGATGTAGGCAGTTGGAGGGGATAAATTCAGAGGAGAAAAGATTTCTTGCTGAAGAAGTGGGTGACTTTTTGTATTGCAAGTCCAAGGAGGAGTTCAAGAGGATAGTTAACAGCATTTGCAATTGCAACAGGGAGCTTGGCGAGTATGTACAAAATCGCCTGTCGTCTGTGAAAGAGCAGTTCGCCATGTACGCAAGACGTGGCATTGTGCACCACGGAAATGGGGCGAATAATAGGGTGCACGTGGACAGGAGATATATCAAGAGTAATCTGTCACCTCGGTCCACGTTATTTGACTGCGTAATGAAGATGTTGAACTGAACTGAGTACTTGGAATTGAAATTCCGAAAGACTTTCACGATGCCGTTAATTAAGGGTGAGCGTTCAGCGTATAGGACGAGCGGCGTGAATACATTCGAACAAATTACTCCGTAGGCGCTAAGGATAGCAAGGGGAAAATGGGAGAAGGCTGTTTACTTGTCAAACATGCAAGCAGGCAAGGCAATGTTTGTTGATAAGCACGTCGTCGGCATTGACGGTCATTGGTCCTGTACGTGTTTGTTCCCCATCAATCGGGAACGGATACAAATACACGTTGTTTGGTGTTGTAGTAATGACCTATTCGAGGCAAACAATATGTTGCGAAGCGGCAGGTGGTTATTGCAAAACTACACGCAAAGCTGCACAGCAGACGGTGTACGCTTGAGGGGTTCATTAAGGGGAGGGGAAAACTAAGTCGACTAACGCAGCACAGAATGAGACAGTTCGCTAACTTTATAAATTCAGTCCCAATAATGGCACTTTACACTAATTTACTCGATACAAGGTTGTGTAATGGACAATTTTTTCAACCCGATCAAGGTCACTTCGAAGAGAACGCCTAAACCCATCTTTGAAGCGTTTCGTCATTAGGGGATAAAAATGTCGGCTTCGGCGAGGCAGGGCGGAAAATCCAAAAATCCAGCAAACGATTGAGCAGAATCCGATGCAGGATTTCGTCCATTGTTCAAAAACGTCAGAAATTTGAACAGCTCGCGAACCGTTCAGACAAGACTAGGTTCCGTGCGTCCATCCGTCGTTGAAAAATTTCCTCGCTCGATGGATATTGATGAGGATCAGAAAAAATGTAATTTCGCACGTTAGGTGAAAAAATGACCAACAATGTGTATATGGAATTTTTTGACAAAAAATTCATGCGATATTACTATTCTTGCTATGATTATTGGAATCTAATGTTTGTTGTGGCATTTTGCTACGCAATCGGGAATTATTCGAGCAAACGTAGAATTGTGTCGACGGTTTGGAGGGTCGCATTAAATGTGCGTGTGGTAACTAAAGCTCACGTGACGTCGTTCCGCTGGACTCAATATTAAGCGCCAAGTTCACATTTCTCAGCAATTTGGGCGATGCATAATCATGAATAACCGCACGTAATCAAAATAATGTTGAGTTGCAAATGGTTTAGTGAGCGCGCAGTAAGCCAAGTGCTGAATGATGGTGTTAGTAAACCATACGATAGACCGTTTCAAACAGGCTGTTTTCGAGGGGCGTCAGACAGCTGGGTGGTTGTCTACGTACTATGCACCTGACGGCTAAATGTTTCGCGGATCACACTCAAGAAGGTCATTAGGTATTACAGAAAGTTTGAAGATAGACATTGTTTTTGTTAACGTAAGATAGCCCTCCAAACCTGTTTTAAAACGCTGAATGTTGTCACTGGCTCTGACTTCAGTTGGAAGTTTATTCCAAATATAGGAATACTTCACAAGGAAGAAGTTTGCACGTTTATTTTTCCGGGATATCAGGGTTGGCAAGTTTAAACCCTTATTTCTTAGACTATAGGGAGGACTGTGTTGTAAGTGGACGGTAAACGCTGCGGTGAGCGCATCCGAATGCGTGAGCTTGTACAGTAGCGTCAGGTTAAACATTAGTCTACGCAACCAAAGTGGATCAATACCAAGTTTTCCACAGCGCTGTGTGTAGGTGAGCGGAGAAGAATATTCTAATAAGCCTTTGGTAATCGATCGGTGAAGGTCTTCTAACACAAGCCTATCAGACTTGCGTAGATGGCAGTAAATGAAAGTGCAATACTCGAGTTGAGGTCGAGCACACATTTTGTAGAGCGTCAGCCTCGGAGATGGTAGACCGAAAGTCTTTTTGATACAGCCTATTGTTCTTTTAGTTATTGCTACCCGGAAACACGCTTGTTTGGAGAAATTGAGGGAGGTTGAGTGCCGTATTCCGGATCCCTGATCGAGGTGGTTGTATCAGTATTAGAACCATCTAGTGAGGTGGAGCCATAGGTTAGCTTGCAACCATGAGGGATGATGTTCAATCTGTTCGCTAAGAACTACGTCAGTCATGTTCTGCACCACAAATGCAACGACGCTAGGTCCTGTCGAATATCTTGTAGACACAAATCGGCGTTACTGTGCTGGTGTAATGTACAAACGATTTTGATATCGTCAGCAGACAGAAAGGGCTTGCCATGTGTGATGACGTCGCATAAGTGATTTATGTACATTAAGAAGAGAAACGGACTCAGAACGCTTCCGTGGATCAACCCACCAGTCACCGGTTTTGGTGATGAGCAGTGCTCCCTAATTCTGACTGTTTGAGTGCGACCTTTAATGTATGACGCCTAGAGATGCAAGATCACCATGCGAAGATACTTCGGTTGTGGAAGAACCATCTAGGTTCGATGTAGACAACTCTGTACCAGTGCACTTCGAGGTAAAAGCACTTCCCTCATCGATAACTTGTAAGCAAGTGTGACACATTGAACCGACTGCTGTAAGCCCAAAGTGTACTACGGGACGGAAGGCCCATGTATCACTCGTTACTGGTGTATTAACGTGATTCCGTTTTAACCACTTATCGTTATTTCCTTCAGGAGAATCCGGAAAAACTCTAGCAAAATCCGGTCGTACGGCTTACCTAAGGCTTTCGACTGCACATGTTGTCTTGTTTGCCTGTTCTCCATGCATGGTTCCCTGCGTATCTGCTGCATCATGCCCGAAAGAAACCCACCATCCCTGGGAATTTGGATACACGAAACAGAGCGAGATTTTTACGTGGTGAGTGTCCTACATAAAGTGGCATTCAGGCAACACAGGAAGCCTGAAATCCTTACTGTTATGTTTTCCCAATCCGTGGTCATTCGGTGCAGTCAATAAATGTTCCACGAGACCCACTCTAACGAAGAAGCCAGGCCCACGTGAAAGCAAACATGTGGGTTGGGTGGCATGAAGTGGCCGTCCGGCTACCAGTAATTTCTTACAAATGCTCAGAAAGTTCGTATACCTGCACACAACATCTACTTCCTTGTTGGAATTCATGGCAAGAGAGAGGGCAGAGTACGAGGAAAAGCCTGGGGAACTATGCTTATAATTGAGGAGCTTGCCGGGGCTGGAGTCTGTTTGTTCTTCCCAGTTGTTCCGACGACTCTTCTTATGAGCTGTGAGCGCGACATCACCATCTGTCATGGTGCGTTTGTAACAAGTCAGCGGTGGAGCGATGTCTTGGCAGTAGCTTCCAAATATAAAACCGGCAGATCAAAAGACTAGCTGCTTTTACTAGTGTTCGTTGAGGCCGGCGTGTTTGAAGTGATCCTGTAGCGGCCTAGAGATTCCACCGGCCCGCCTGCGGTATGATGTGTAAAATAGTTTCAAAACTCACGGTTGCACAGTGTACCTAAGTTTTGACAAAGCTCGTATGAGGTATGCTGTCCGATTGTTTGTCTGTATATCAGGTGACCGTGGCGCGAAACCGGAGGACACGGGTGTTACATTCTTCCTCCGGTTTGCTCGCTCGTCAACGGCCGGTCTTCAGCCCCTCTAGCTAATTCAGGTGTCGGTGCCGTTCATAGCGCTGTCAGAAACCGCTTTTACATTTCGTCGAATAAAGATCTGGTCTCTCCCCTCAACGGTCTTTTGCTATTCTCGTCTGATAATTGCGCACCTGGAGAAAAAGCGGTTCAGTGCGACAAGCACCAAGTTGGTGAGGTTGTTCGAATAATTTTTGTTTCCCACAGATATGTCGCTTGTCTACCTGTGAGTTGCTATTTTTTAATGTTCTTCACATGTTCATTTTTTGATTAGATTTATTATTCATTCCACAAAATGGAGGAGAGACCGCAGTGTTTTGTCAGACGCATCGATCAATGAATTAGCCGTACCGTTTTCACACTCTAGAGAGACTGATCCTAAATCGTGGTTTGCTCAGTTAGAAGCCACATTTGCAGCCTGCGGTATGATGTGTAAAATAGTTTCAAAACTCACGGTTGCACAGTGTACCTAAGTTTTGACAAAGCTCGTATGAGGTATGCTGTCCGATTGTTTGTCTGTATATCAGGTGACCGTGGCGCGAAACCGGAGGACACGGGTGTTACATTCTTCCTCCGGTTTGCTCGCTCGTCAACGGCCGGTCTTCAGCCCCTCTAGCTAATTCAGGTGTCGGTGCCGTTCATAGCGCTGTCAGAAACCGCTTTTACATTTCGTCGAATAAAGATCTGGTCTCTCCCCTCAACGGTCTTTTGCTATTCTCGTCTGATAATTGCGCACCTGGAGAAAAAGCGGTTCAGTGCGACAAGCACCAAGTTGGTGAGGTTGTTCGAATAATTTTTGTTTCCCACAGATATGTCGCTTGTCTACCTGTGAGTTGCTATTTTTTAATGTTCTTCACATGTTCATTTTTTGATTAGATTTATTATTCATTCCACAAAATGGAGGAGAGACCGCAGTGTTTTGTCAGACGCATCGATCAATGAATTAGCCGTACCGTTTTCACACTCTAGAGAGACTGATCCTAAATCGTGGTTTGCTCAGTTAGAAGCCACATTTGCGCTACGACAGATCTGTTCCGAGCTAACGCGTTTTCATCACGTAGTTGTCGCATTGTCACCTTACGTCACTGACGAGGCGGCCGACATTCTGGAGTTATAGGACCCCATGAGGCGCTACGAGCACCTCAAAGCGGCCGCAATTAAGCGCGTTGGCTTGTCCGATCGCCAACGTATTTCTCAGCTTCTGAGTGCGCCTGAGCTCGGTGATAGTACACCATCGCAGCCCCTTCACTACATGCAGCAATTAGCTGGCACGACACACATAGAGGCTCTATTTAAGATGTGGATGAAGCGTTCGCCTATGCAAATCCAGCAGCAACCTGGTCAACCTTGGCTGAGGTCGCCAACCGGATCCAGGAAACATACGCCACCGCTGTTTCTCATCCTGCTTCGAATACGCAGAACGCAACTGCCACTTTGAATTATCTGTATTACAGAAGAACGACAGTGTTGTTGAAACACGCAAGCAACCGGCGTCCGCAGTCGCAAGACACGTCCTGACCACTGGTCACGTTATCGACCCAATGTGTGCATTCAGAATCTTATTACGTCACTCCAATCCAAGATTCTTGCGGTTTGCTGAGGCGGTCGCAATCAATCGACTGAAGCCGACCTTGTGTGTTCAGAAACAATTGCTCGTAAACTTGACCCTTCCCTGGACGTAGTGACCTTTCCTAAACCACCGATTGACTATCAACCCTGCTCCCTAACTGCTCGATATAAAAAACCCGTTTCATGTTATTGCAAATTTGGTACTGACGAGTCAATACGAAATGCTTGCATCTACCAGTTTTCGTGTTCTAACAGTTTTGTTCAAACTTCTGAAGGGAATGAACTGTTTCAAATTTTTAAAGCGACGAATTCCCGTTGAAACTTGCAAGTTGTTGCGCCGTGTGGCCAGCTTGAGATGCAAGATAGCTCGTGAACTTGTCAAGATATCGTTTCTTGCTGAATGCACACGTGACGGTCGATATCCCTATCAATTCCTGCGGCTACTGAGAAAGAATAAGCTGAAAGTGACGAACAATAACCTCAGGCGTATTGCGACTGCACACATCGAAACTGCGCAAATGCGACTTGTGGATTTGCGTCAAACACATTGTCGTCTTCTTTCCATCGTAGAAAACTTATCATTATGCGGTCGTATTGTGTTCACACAATTCTGTAAGACGATCACCGATCGTACGAAGAGAACTTACATCAACCGTTTGCAGAAGTCACGTAAGAAGTCTGCTGAAGAACCAGTTCCACTGGATCCCAGTAAGTATGTATTGAACTGTTCTTCAGTACAATTAAATTCTATGCAATTAGAAGCCTTAGCTTTGGGTCTAGATTATAAAATACCATCATACAGGCCTAATCGTATTTACATTGAAGCTCAATTTGAGAGCTTAATTGATCAATTATCAGACCTTCAGCCAACTACTGCTGACAACCTAGGCTGGCTTAAGACCAAACTGACTGATATAGCTAACGGGTTTATCATGACCCCAATCAGCGGCCGGTGTGCTATCACAAAGCAACACCTGCAATCACTAAAAGAACTTAAATCAAAAAATCTAGTAATACTTAAGCCAGACAAAGGCTCTGGGACAGTCATTTTAGACAGGGACGCATATGTACAGAAGATGTTGTCAATACTAGAGGACCGAACGAAGTTTCAGCAAATAGACACCGTAGACAACGTCAATGAAATAGAAGGTCGCATAGCACGGCATCTCGAACTCCTCTTACAGCTGCGCTTAATCGATGACAGGACTTACAAAGCTCTTAAACCATGTGGGTCGTCGACACCTCAGCTCTACGGCCTCCCTAAAACACACAAATCTGGGATGCCTCTTAGGCCTATCCTGGCAATGACCAATTCTCCGTACCATAAATTGGCACGTTGGTTAGTCGAAATCCTAACTCCATTGAAACAAAAGTTTCAAACACATTCTATTAAAGATTCTTTTGAATTGATCAGTGACTTAGAAAACATCAATCTTGCTAATGAGTTGATGTGTTCTATAGACGTTCAGTCACTATTCACGAATGTCCCGTTACACGAGACAATCGATTTTATTGGTGAGCTCGTTGAAATGAGCCACATTACTCTGCCTCTACCTAATGATATTCTGAGGGAAGCATTATTGTTATGTACTGAAAACATCAGCTTCCGTTTTCTTGATCGGTGCTACCGCCAAATAGACGGGGTAGCCATGGGAAGTCCATTAGGGCCCATCCTGGCAGACTTTTTCATGTTAAAGATTGAGCGGGAGTTAGCCACAGACATAGCGGGTCTGTCATATTACAAACGCTACGTCGATGATACACTAGCGTTCAGTCGGTCCAAGCAGGCAATAGATAACCTAGTGCAGCGCCTAAATAGTTGTCATCCCAACCTGAAAGTAACATGTGAATTTGAGACCGACAACTGTTTGCCGTTTCTAGACATACTCATTAGTCGCCGGGAGGATGGCTCTATCAAAAGAGCCGTCTATAGGAAATCCACGTGGTCGGGTCAATACCTGAACTTCGGTAGTTTCACACCGGTCCATCACAAACGCGCACTGGTGAATACACTATTCACACGAGCAAGACGAATATGTACACAGGACAGTCTTGCGAAGGAATTAGACTTGATCACATCTATACTACAATCTAACGGGTATCCAAAAAGGTTCATAGAAAGGCATAGTAGACCGAAACCACCTTCCGAACAGGTGGCCACAGTTAGAAAAAAGAAGGTTTATATAGAATTGCCTTTTAAAGGTGACTATAGCATGCATCAAACAACCCAAAGACTAGTGAATTCGATTAAACGAACATTTAACGCAGCGGAACTCTGTGTATTAGCCCGGACCCAGAAACTGCCTGTCCCTTCAATCAAAGGAGATCAGCCTGTCGGTGCCACCTCACATTGTGTCTACCAATTTACATGTAACTGCAAAGAAAGTTACATAGGCAGAACCGAGAGGTGCTTGATCTCCAGAGTGAAGGAACATTTGCCTAAGTGGGTGCAGAGCTCTGTATTACAGAAGAACGACAGTGTTGTTGAAACACGCAAGCAACCGGCGTCCGCAGTCGCAAGACACGTCCTGACCACTGGTCACGTTATCGACCCAATGTGTGCATTCAGAATCTTATTACGTCACTCCAATCCAAGATTCTTGCGGTTTGCTGAGGCGGTCGCAATCAATCGACTGAAGCCGACCTTGTGTGTTCAGAAACAATTGCTCGTAAACTTGACCCTTCCCTGGACGTAGTGACCTTTCCTAAACCACCGATTGACTATCAACCCTGCTCCCTAACTGCTCGATATAAAAAACCCGTTTCATGTTATTGCAAATTTGGTACTGACGAGTCAATACGAAATGCTTGCATCTACCAATTTTCGTGTTCTAACAGTTTTGTTCAAATTATCGAATTGTCACCCTAATTAACAAATTCAATCCTCAACAAAGCAACGTTCGAGGTCACGCTAGAAAATCCTCATTCGACAACACAGTGGCCACACAGGGTTGTGTGTTTCTTGTCAATCGCCACCGAACGCTAATCCGCATGACTGCTGGTGTCACCAGCAACTTGGCAAGAAAGCACAACAATGCCGATAACCTTGTGCCTTTTGTACAGTCAGAGAACAGGGCAGCCAAATCCACATGGTTAACGACATAACTCGCCCGCCTGGTCCTTTATCCTTTCTAAAATATCACGAGTCGGGGATTCGCTATCTTATCGACACAGGTGCCGAGGTCAACGTGATCACACCTGGGGCCCACGTCTTAAACAGTTCGTTCATTTCGAATCTTTTCACGGCCAACAAAAGCACCATAAATGTGTTCGGTCAGCGCTCTCGCACACTAAGTCTGGGTCTCCGTGGGCCTTTCCGCTGGATTTTCGCGATCGCCGAAGACCAAATGGCGATTATCGACATCGACATCCTCCAGCATCTCGACCTTTTGGTAGACTCTGGACTACACCCTCTAGTGGACCAAAGGACAAAGCTCAATGTTACCGAGATTTTCAACGATAAGGTATCAATCAGTCCGGTATATAAAAGCTCTACGAAAATAAATTCCTTTAGTATTCTGATCGATAAGTATCCGACTGATTTTTGATGGTCTCCATCTATGCCTGCCTTCGGAGGTTCCACGAGGCACCCCATAATCACGACAGGCCCGCCAGTGTTCGCCAAATCTTGCGGGCTGACACCAGACAGGCTAAAAGTAGACTGCGCTGAAGTTGAACACATGCTCGAGCAAGGGAATATCCTCCCGTCTAGCAGTTCTTGGGCCTCTCCACTCCACACGTTCTCTAAAGCGTCGGGAGATTGGCGCTCTTGTGCAGATTATCGTTTGTTAAACAACGTCAAAGTATCCGACAGGTACCCGATACCGCACATACAGGACATCACGGCTAGCCATCACGGTACACGTGTGTTCTCGAAAACTGACCTGGTGCGCACACATCACCAGACCCCGGTTGCAGACGAGGATGTCGCCAAGACAATCACCGTCACATCATTCGGTTTATTCGAGTGTCTACGTATGCCGTTTGGTTTGCGGAACGCCGCACAAAAGTTTCAACGTTTCATCGACGACGTCACGCGGAGTCTGGATTTCGTCTACCCCTACATCGATGACCTATTATTTGCAAGCGCGTCTGAAGAAGAACTCCAGATTCATCTGCGACAGCTCTTCGACAGATTAGCAACTTTTGGCATAACGATTAATGCTGAAGAGTGCGTTGTTGGCCAGCCAGCAAAAGATTTTCTTGGACATTACGTTGACCAGCACGGTATTCGACAGCTGATCGATAAGGTAGGAGTAATCCGCGATTTCCACGTTTCTACCATCCTCGCTGCTATTCATTGACAGACGGTATATTCCACATTGCGCTCAGCTTATGCAGCCTTTAACCGATTTACGCCGCGGCCGTGTCAACGGAGTCGTAGAGTTATCACCAACAACCATCGAGTCGTTCGATAGAATTAAGGACGCATTAGTCACCGCCGTTATGTTGCACCACTTCAACTCAGCCGCGGAAATAAGTGTAGCTGTTGATGCAGTCGGCGCCGTACTTCAACAGTTCGTCGATGGACTCTGGAAACCGCTCGCTTTCTTTTCCAAACGTTTACTTCCGACTGAAACAAGGTATAGCACGTTTGGTCGTGAATTGTTAGCAATTTACTCGGCCGTCCGGCACTTCCGCCATACCCTCGAGGGAAACCGGTTTGTGATTTTCACCGACCACAAACCGTTGGTTTTCGCCTTTCGCAGTAGGTCTGAGAGACATTCGCCCGCGAGGTACGACATTTGGACTTCGTATCCCAGTTTACGTCTGATGTACGCCACGTTTCTGGCAGCGATAACGTTGTGGTTGACGCTTTATCCCGAGTGTCGGCACTAGTTGGTCACGACTCAATCGAATTAAACGCTATGGCCAACGCACAACGTTCGGAAAATGATCTCCGTGCCTCCTGCCAACAATCACCTCTACGGCTGACTGATCAACCTTTTCCCGCGTCTGCAGACATCCTTTGCGATACCTCTACTGGCATCCACGTCCAGTAGTTCCTACCCTTTTCCGACACGCTACACAACATAGCCCATCCTGGCATCCGGGCCATGACGAAGCTCATTTCCGAGAGGTACGTCTGGCCTGGTATGCAAAAGGATCTTCGCGCGTGGGCACGATCTTGCCTAGCTTGTCAACAAGCTAAGGTTCACCGTCACTTGTTTGCCCCGATTGGCCGCCTCCCTTCGATTACATCTCGACTTGCACACCTCCACATGGATATTGTAGGTCCTTTGCCACCTTCCAGTGGGATGATATATCTCTTGACAATGGTATATCGTATTACACGGTGGCCAGAGGCCGTCCCCATAACCGACTTCCGTTCAGAGACTGTAGAACGCGCATTCGTTGAGCGTTGGGTGGCATCTAATGGTTGCCTGGCCACGGTTACGACCGACCGTGGCCCTCAGTTCGAGAGCGGCTCCTTTGCGGAAACACTGAGCGCGCTTGGATCTCATCGCACGCGGACTACGATACACCACCTGACTGCGAACGGTATGGTCGAACGCTTCTACCGACATCAACAAGCAGCTGGCGCCACGGTCGACGCAATCCGTTGGACAGAGGCCCTGCCAATGGTTTTACTTGGCATCCGCGCCGCCCTTAAGACTGACCTTCACGTTTCCAGCGCCGACCTCCTGTACTGCCAACCACTGCATCTTCCTGGCGATCACTTTTCATCCGCCACCGACGCCCTTCGATATGATGCATCTTACGCCAAACAGCTCGCTTCGCACATGCGCCGCCCCCGTGTCACGGACACACGAGAACAAAGCCGCAAGGTGTTTGTCCCTAAAGACTTCCACGACTGCACACATGTGTTTGTTCGCGTAGATTGTTTACGACGCTCCCTCGAGCGACCTTATGAAGGTCCTTTCAGAGAACTTCAACGGAAGGATCGCTTTTCCGTGCTCGAGCGTCAAGGTATTCGGAACACGGTTAGCATCGATCGTCTGAAACCGGCCTACTTCGAAAGGACAGGGGAAGCCTTCAATGCTCCTCCACAGCCCCTATCCACGCCGGCAGCTGTCTCGGAACAGTCTCGCCCAAGCTCATCGTCCTCAGCAGATATCACGACTTTGCCGATGACACCAGCACCCGCCGTAACGCGTTCAGGTCGTAGGGTGCACTGGCCGAAACGTCTCATAGAAGATTAGTGTTTGTGAAATCTCGCTTCTTTCGGTCATAACAAAAAAAAATCGCAAAATTATTTTTCCTCGAAAAAAATATCGTTTTCAAAACAAAAACAATTGCGTTTGCCCATGTTTCTCTCTCTCGAATGTTCCTATTCGCTGTATAATTTGGTTGAGTACGTCATTTATTTCTGTACTGATACTCAGCCAGTTTCGTTCTATTTTCTGTCGTATGTCTCATCCGACGCCGGCGTGACGTGTGTGGCATCTTCGATCGCCATCATCCCCGATCTTGTATTGGATGTCGTGCTTGGACGTTCCGTGGATTCCTCGCCTCGAAAATTAATCTTTTTAAACGGTTTTTTCGGGACGTTCAAGGGAGGATACTCGAGTGGGAGCTCGCTAGGAACTGTGGGCATCAGTGCTCCTCAACCTGAGGCGTCTGGGGATTATCGTACCAGTTGTAGGCTGATTGGATATCGGCTGGTACGCCTTGAACCAGATCAGGCCAAGGGTGGCTGGCCCCAGTTATCCTCATCAGGATCGACAGGTTGTTGTCACAGTCAATGTGTAACGGCCTGGAGATTTCACTGGCCTGCCTGCGGTATGATGTGTAAAATAGTTTCAAAACTCACGGTTGCACAGTGTACCTAAGTTTTGACAAAGCTCGTATGAGGTATGCTGTCCGATTGTTTGTCTGTATATCAGGTGACCGTGGCGCGAAACCGGAGGACACGGGTGTTACATTCTTCCTCCGGTTTGCTCGCTCGTCAACGGCCGGTCTTCAGCCCCTCTAGCTAATTCAGGTGTCGGTGCCGTTCATAGCGCTGTCAGAAACCGCTTTTACATTTCGTCGAATAAAGATCTGGTCTCTCCCCTCAACGGTCTTTTGCTATTCTCGTCTGATAATTGCGCACCTGGAGAAAAAGCGGTTCAGTGCGACGAGCACTAAAATACCACTTCCGACACTCGTGGCACTGCATTTCTCATGAGGACTTGCAATATGCCATAAGAAACGGTTGGTTGTCAGTAATTCTGAAATAAGTGGCACGGAAAAACAGAGAAACTCCGATACCATGTAAAAAGTTCGACTGAATGCCTAGTGATTTGGTACGACACTCGATAATGATTACCAGTATTCGTATAAAACTTCCCATACACGGGGCACCAAGGGGGGGAGCATGAACATATGACGATCATTGTCTCGTTGTCTACAGCGAGAACATCTGAATCAAATTTCCAGTTACCCGCACAACGAGGCGTTACCAAGGTCACGACGATCGGACCACTGTCAACCGGAGGGAAATCAGTACAGGGGGCATTACTCCTCTACCCCTAATTCTCCATCGCTTGCGCCAGTGGTCTGCAGTCAAGATTTACCTCCTTCGTAACTTGCCTTCGAAGTATGCATTACGAACTTCCAGGAGACTCCACCAAATCTGCCAACAAACACTGCAGAAGAAACACCCACTCAATACAAAACATCCATTAATACCGTTTGACCATATGCTCTTTGCGAACAGCTCCGCAAAGTAAAATACCGCACACCCAGACCAATCGAACAGAACTTCTAAGCCCAACATTTGAACACCTCACCTTCAACATCGATGAAAACCAGCGTCCATCCAGCACACCAGCACATTCCCAAATCAGTCGTATGCTGAGGCCATATGCAGATAAACAAATCACCTCATGACTCCAAACCAACCCTAGGTACTACCGCCAGATCACACACTACATACATATGCATATTTATGGATGCAAGTTCGATGATATCATCCAGCTTGCATCCGCCCTACACCTGTGAAGTAAAAACATGTTATGTTCTGCAGTCTCCCATGCTTAGCACTTATACGAAACAGGTAAACTTCCCGGGAAACCATCAATCCCACTTAGCGATTTACAAAAGTGGGCTTGCGACAGTAGATTTTTTGTTGGTCAGTCCGGTTGAGCGATTGCCCACCAACTGGAACCACCATAACTATAAGTACACAGGCCGAAGCATTTGCCAAAACGCCATAATCATGGTTAAAGAAACATATATCGAACCTCACTGGCCTCACTGGAACATTTCGTGAACGCTACCTAGAGGGATTTTCAAGGAGATGTCAAATGTCGATCAGGGGAAACCGAAGTTATTTGAGTGGAAGACAACAGTTATCGACGTAACTAAGTAATTCTGTGCGAAGTAGTATGACGAGAAAGCAACGGCGCAAGCTGCAAACATAGAGTTACTGAGGTAGCGTCCTAAGACCAGTCCGTTTTGCCATGTGAGCGCCATGCGAACACTGATAGCTCCGGAGAAGGACGAATTTAGGATTGCTTTGCTCACTCTCATTGCGCGCAGCCTGAAGAGTCAATGAGAATTAAAAGTCTTTTCCTTGGTCAAGAAACATTACTTTCATTCGGTTTTCGAATAGACGTCAATATCTTCAATCAATCAAAAAATCTCTAAAACCGATGACTACCTACCACAATTTACAGCCTCATTTTAAATGAGCACCGGCAAAATTTTTGATTGATCACTTTCAACTCTACAGCCGATGACCACCTGTAACACGCAACCAAAACTAGCGAGCACATACAGATTAATTTTGAGTTGTGTAGCGGGGTGTGCTGCTGTGTTGTCGGTGCCGTTTTAGTTTGTACTTGTGTAATTCGTGTGCACGGATTACTGGGCCTCTGCCTCATGCTTCTTCATATTGTTTCCTCTTACGGAATTTTTGTTGGAGCCCTTACTTTGGAAGAACGCCGTCCCCCGAAGCTTCCGCATTGCCCCGAATTCGGTCCACAAGTGCCACGGACAGTCAGAACGGAAGCGGCTGGCCTGCATTTTACACCACCTACCTATCAACAGTTTGCAAGTGAGCATGACAGAATTCAAATGGTCTTTGCTCGGTTCTAACTAATAAGCCCAGTCATGGTGCTCGGGAGAGTTTCGTCAACAATGGCGTATGGTAGACGAAATCCTCCAAGGGTACCAACACCGTCGCTCCTAAAAAGTGGAACTCTTCTGCTGGGAAGGATTTCGTAATTGTTTGGAGCCATCTGGGGTGTGACTCTAGCTGCCTAAGGCTCCGTGATAAGCGCGCTCGAGAGCTCCAGAGAAGCGTTTTCACTAAACTAGGCATAAATTCACTTGACCCAAACTCTATCACTACGTTGGTGAGGAAGGTGGATTAGCTACTTGCTGACAAGCCTCGGTTACCAAGATTCGTGATTTTGCCACCCAACACGACTGCAGACGTTCTTCTAGCTATACAGGTTGTTGGACGACTCTGGGGCCCCGATGTACCCCGTTATACCATGGGTTCAACGCCAGAAGTGAAAGCTCGTTAGGAAGAAAATTGAAACCGCTGGCCGACTTCGTATTACCATCATTCGGGGTGTCCGCGATTTTACTAGCGACGAATTCGAACATGACAAGAGTCAGTGGCCATTCCTATCAACTGCACTTGGGCTTACCAGTGTCCAAGTTCACCGTAGTCATCGCATCCTGCGGCTCAAGCTTGAGCTGGGTGAACCTCGACCGCGACTCCTAAAAATTACTGTCACCTAGCGGGAGGTGGCATCGCACATACTGGCGCGGTTCCATAATCGACGTCGCCTCGTCGCTGGCGAGATTTCCTTTCACCCCGATCGTTCAAAAGGGGAACGGACTTTATTTAAAACCAATCGCGACGCACGTACCAGTCGCATGGTGGTGTCTACTGAGGACTCGATGACTACAATACCTCACTACAGCCCACTTCCGTAGAGTCCGCGACCTCTATCAGCGCTTGTTGGAACTGATCCAACAAAATACAACCCTGTCAGTTAGCACTATCGACAATCGATCGACAGTGAAAAGCCAAGTCTCAGCGCGTTGACTTCGTATATTATTACCGACCCTGGAAAATAGAGAGTACAGAGAGGCGCGTCAAGCTAGCGAGGCACGGAGCGAGTTGTGTGTTAGCCCCGGGACGGATGTTACAAATTGTGTAGCTTGACTAAAACAAAAGTTGGTACAAAATCAAAATCATAGAAAATGTACAGATGAATGCGACTATCAAAATATCATTTATTATAGTCGCTACATAGCTCTCCCCCAGAAGGCTAGTAAGTATTACACAGGCCTTCGTTATTGCAGCGAGGGAGGGAAAATCACATATCACGTTTTTTTAGAATGATCACAGTTACAAGGTGATACATGCAAAGAATGATTGCACGTGATAGGGAGTGTCAAAGTTCGGGGGTGGAGGAGGGTCGGTCCAAAACATTTGCTGCGCTGCTATGGTTTAATTATTTGTGTTATTTAGTCTTCGGTGCGTTTCTTGTCTATCGCAGCGGGCTGCCCAACCCTAAAAACTCTTGAGAGAAAAGGGGGGTAGGTTTGTCCAGTGCTGTACGATAGGTCTATGGGAGTTGTCTCTCCACGCACCATATCCGAATCGTCTGGAAGAGAGAAAACAAGGTGAAGTACCCGCAGGACAGGCGGAAAAGGATAACTCACCGTGTAAACGTATCCGGTGGACTAAATAATTTCACAGTCGGAGTTTCGTGGACACTACAACTTCGAGTGTCACTGCCTTTGGTTCCCTTCTTCTTTGTTATCCTGTCTACAGTTGATAGACTCAAAAAAGAAAAAGATTAGTAGGCGAATAGACCTGGTCCAGAACCATGCCAAGGAATAGTACGTGGTGTTTAAACTGACAGGTATCCTCAGGCAGGTCGTGCGAGTGGATGCCAGGTGAACTGAAATGAAGCAGATAGCGTTAGTGTTATCCGCGCAACCGCTCAGTGTGAAATGCTGTTGGCCTAGAGATATCCATGGTTTGCACAGACAAGATGGATTATTCCTTGCAAACGTGCGCAAACAATCTCATATGGCTTAACAAAGCTTCTGACAAGGTGTTGCAAAAACAAATGAGCGATAGAGATCGAGGGTGTCTGTGTGTCGATGAACAAACAGGAGTGACCGTGCAGTGAGGACATTAATGCTAGTCGTGTTTCCCTTGCAGTACCTGCGTTAGGTAGTGCTTACGACGTTGCAGGGTCCGATGCCGGCTGAAATGTGCCATGGCCGAAACTGCACTCGCGTGAATGAGCGACAGAGGTGTTCTCTGGGTCGGTCCTGAATGTTAAGAATTCCTGATCTCGTGCGGGAATAACCTACCGAGGAATGGTGTTGTGGCAAGCGTTAGTGGTTCGAGCCGTGAGGACGTTTAATCCGAGGTGTTTACCGTGCTGCTTACGACTGTAAGAGCTACACCGTTGGAAAGATGTCCGATAGATGGCCAATGAAACCAGAGCTGCCAGATTGGTTGACCCGTGAATATCAAACTAGGTCAGATGCTGGGTGTGCGTCGCCTTGATGAGGCGTAGATGCAGGGTTTGTGCACCGTTTGGCTGCAGTCAGCTTTTGACTGCGGTATATGGTGCCTGGATGATATACTAGGTCAAAGACATAGAGAACGGCTTGAAGAAAGTTCAAGCCGCGTCGCGAAGCAGCGATTTCTGCTCCTAGAGCCTCAATGTCTGATAGACCACCTTGTCGGGACCCACATGCGCCTACTTTAGAACGTTTAGTAGATTGTGGTACATTCAAGCAATCTAGTTGCTGAAAAGGCTCCATTACTTGATCAGCCATGTTTGCTGTCTCGGCAAGAGTTTGTGAACGTGCAACGGAGGGCTACGTCTGTGTGAGAGTTGCCGATGATTTGTTGCGTTTGCGCTAGCGGCGTTGTAGGGCGTTTGTCAACTAGCTTGAGGTCGTGGAAAATTTTCTGTACTCGGGTCTTTTCGGTTAACAACTGCCCCTTTTTTATAAAAGGTCTCGTACTTGAGCTATACGGTTGGTTCACTATAACATCGTGAAGTTGTGAGGTAACTTCGCTCGGAAACCTAACCACTGGCAGAACCCTGTTTGATCAGACGAAATTCCGTTGTTGAAAAATTCTGCTTGTAAGTAATCAAACCAGAGAGAGTCATTTTCAAGGAACTGAGGGACCGCTAGAACATTAGTGCCGAAGCGGAGGCTGTCAACGTGCTTAGGTAGTACTTCGGACAGAGGGCAGTGCTTACGCGGTTCAGATATCAATAACAACTAATTAAGCTGAATTGAGGAAATATATAAATGCTTACATGCCGGACGTATACACGAACAGAGAAAAACAACTGATTACGTGTACGTCAATAAAGACAGTATACATGCAAGTACGCAAAGGAACGAACTCACCAAGACGCAAGAGACGACTGTAGCGGAACGTTCGAAATTTTCGGGCTCACCAATTGTTGGAACTGATCCAACAAAATACAACCCTGTCAGTTAGCACTATCGACAATCGATCGACAGTGAAAAGCCAAGTCTCAGCGCGTTGACTTCGTATATTATTACCGACCCTGGAAAATAGAGAGTACAGAGAGGCGCGTCAAGCTAGCGAGGCACGGAGCGAGTTGTGTGTTAGCCCCGGGACGGATGTTACCAAATGGGTAGCTTGACTAAAACAAAAGTAGGTACAAAATCAAAATCATAGAAAATGTACAGATGAATGCGACTATCAAACTATCATTTATTATAGTCGCTACACGCTGCGCTTTGAATGAACTACCCCATTCACAATTTCAGAATAAAGTTCATTCGTTTGCCGTCAACTCTGTAAAGTGCATTTGCATAAGTGCGCTCAGCAAAGTTCGTTCCTCGCAAGGCCGCGTATTGTTTCCATAACGAAGTCGTGGCTCGGCACTCACCTAGTTTCTCAGCCCGCTTTAGAGAATATGGCGATTTTCCACGCCGACAGAACTAAAGGTATGTGGTGTAGAGGACTGGTACGTTTCTGTCTAGAATGGTGCCTAATCTCCACAATAATTAAATCAGAAAAACTGATTATAGGACAACGACGTTTATTGCAAAGAGACCGGGAAAGCGAGCTGTAAGCAAGACACAACAGAAGCAAAGCGCAACAGACCAGTAGCTAGCGTCCGGAAGGTGCAAGTGTAATTGTAATTGTGACCTTGGGCGGTCGAACCTACGAGAAAACCCAGACATGCAACCAAACAATGTCAATAGTGTCAACGGTCAAAATAAATAGCAAAATAGTTGGAATACGTGGCAAACCAAGAATGTCTCTACAGACGTCCCCCCCTAGAAGGCTTCACACTTGAAGGCCTTCGACAAAAGCAAAAGAAAATGGAGCTAATGACATCGAAGTTACCGCGGGTTGAGTGGGGGACCAACGTATTAAAGAACAGCTACGTATGCCACGTTGAAGAAGGTTGGTAACGGTGAAGAGGGGTCGGTCTGCTTGCAATATCCGGAATTGTCCATGCGTCCCTAAGGTGGTGCTGTCGGAGCGGGCTACCCAACCCACCAAAACTCGAGGAGAAAAAGATGGGAGGTAGGCTTTCCCCACTGCTGCAACGACAGACGGGAGTGTGCTCTCCCCCCACCGTGCTCTGCGCGTCACCTGTAATATAGAAAGAAAATAAGTATCTGGCGAGCAAAAATTATGTACAGGCTCACCATGTAACCTTCTAGTGTTTGCTGCACGTCAAGTATTGCTTTACAAAATGTTTTTTGTCGTTTTTTGTTTTGCGATTTTTTGTTTCTTTATTTCTAAAAGGAGAAGGTTACTGGAGGAAAAAAACTATGCGTAATAAACAATGTCTACGAAACGTGCTGGGAAGTGGAAGTGACGTCCTAATCACGTTTGACGTAGGGCAGGTGGCGTGAAGGCAACTGATAAAGAGGGCTGTGGGGGGTCGGGCGCTGCCGCTGCTGGCTGCGAAATGAATCGGGTGGCGTGGACGCGTGAGAGAGCGTCGGCGACAGGGTTGAGGGCACCTGAAACATGCCGTATGTCGCAGGTAAACTGCGAAACATAGTCCAGGTGTCTGATCTCCCTGGGGGAGTACCTGTCTGATGAAGATCCCAGTGCATACACCAAGGGCTTGTGATCAGTAAACACAGTGAAGAGGCGACCTTCCAATGCATGACGGAAATGGCGTATACCCAGGTATATAGCGAGTAGTTCTCTTCCAAACGTGCTATACCGGGATTCGGCTGGTAACAAACGTTTGGAGAAGAAACCTAAGGGTTGCCACTTGTCATCAACAAACTGTTGCAATACGGCACCGACAGCTACACTTGAAGCATCAGTAAAAAGCGAAAGCGGGGCTTGAGGGTTTGGGTGGGCTAAAAGAGCAACATTGGATAGAGCTTTTTTAAGCTCTACAAAAGCAGTGCGTGCTGCGTCCGTAAAATTGAATTTACGTGTACCGCCTCGGAGTAGGTCCGTGAGGGGTTGCAGAAGTTGCGCACAATGAGGGATAAAACGCCGGTAGTAATTAACTAAACCGGTAAAACGACGAAGCTGTCTAAAAGATGTAGGCTCAGGAAAATCATTGACAGCACCTACCTTTGCTGGTAGAACTTGGATGCCAGAAGGTGAAATAATGTGGCCTAAAAATTCTATGCTATCCTTTCCAAGTTCGCACTTAGCTGGATTGACGGTTACCCCGTGTTGGGCTAACCTGGCAAACAAGGAACGTAGATGTTGCACATGTTCTTCTTCGGAAGAACTGGCCACCAATATGTCGTCTAAGTAGGGGTAGACGAAATCCAGGCCTCTGCATACTTCGTGGATAAAACGCTGGAAGGTTTGTGCAGCGTTTGTAAGGCCAAATGGCATTCGAAGGAATTCGAACAGGCCAAAAGGCGTGATGACGGCCGTTTTGGGGATATCCGCCTCCTCTACTGGGATCTGGTGGTAAGCGCGGACCAGATCAATCTTACTGAACAAAGTTTTACCAGAAAGACAGGCTGTCAGATCCTGGATGTGCGGGATAGGATACCTATCAGGGATTGTGACCTTGTTGAGGCCACGGTAATCGCCACAAGGGCGCCAATCACCTGACTTCTTGGGAACCATATGGAGTGGGGAAGCCCATGGACTTTTAGAAGGGCGGATTATTCCTAGTTCGAGCATGTGTTCAAACTCCGCCCTAGCTATTTTAAGTTTGTCCGGGGCCAGACGTCTTGGTCTACAGGAGACTGGTGGTCCTTTAGTTCTAATGTGATGAGTGCAAGTTGAGGTGACTGGAAGAGGTTCGTTCGCGGATCGAACGAGCTGTGGGAAATCTAAGAATAAGGATGCGTAAGGCTGAGGGATTTCAGGCTGAAGAATAAGAGGACTGATGGCCTCTGAGTATGCCTGGGTGCCGCTGATGCTAATTTTTGTACGGGAATCGACCAGTTTCCGTCTTCGCGTATCGACCACGAGGTCGAAATGCTGAAGAAAATCAATTCCCAAAATAGCGAAAGGTACGGCTGCAACTGTGAAAACCCAGCGAAATGTTCGCCGGAGGCCTAGGTCAAGCGTGAGTGAGCGTTGACCATAGGTGGGAATGGGTGTGCCGTTAGCAGCACGAAGCATCGGTAGATAAGAGGGGGTCGCCTCGCCGGATCTTGGAGGAATCACGCTGACTTCCGCCCCGGTATCAACCAGGAACGTGATTCCCGTGCTTGAATCCTTAATGTGAAAGAGGCGACTGTTAGGGAGGGTGCCGGCCGCGTTTGTCGCCATTACGGGCCGGCTTGGGAGTTTCCCTGGTTGAAGTATTTACAAGGGGCGACACAACGCTTCGCCCGGTTGCCGAACTTGTTGTGGTACCAGCACAATTCGCCAAATGCCTGAGATTTACGCGGAGACTTACTCCGACGTCGACGCGAAGGGGATCGTGTCTTGAGGCGGGCGAAATCTCGCCGAAGAGCTGCTATCTCCGCCCAAACCGTGCGCCAATCATCGGGTGGCGGACGAGATGAAAGCTGTGGAGGTGAAAAGTTTGGGGTCTCGGGACCCTTTTCCGTACGATTCGTCACTGCTGTAATGGAGACAGGGGAGACGGTGCAAAAACGATCCTGAATCTCATCAGCGAGTTGTGCTGCGTCCAACAAGGACGGGGACTTGGCTGCTGTGAGAATAGCTTGCGTGTTAACCGGAAGGCGTTGCATCCACAACTCCTTGAGGAGTGTCTCATCCATGGATGAGGGGCCCAGCAACTGTTGCATTTGAAGCAACAAATCAGACGGTCGCTTATCTCCCAGTTGCAGATCCCTAAAGAGCTGTTGTAGTCGAGATCTATCAGAAGGCGTGACCCGTTTGATGACGGCTTCCTTAAGGGCTTCATATCTACGTTCGGCGGGTAAATTCAGCAGGAGGTCACGCACTTGCATCGTGACATCCTTGGGAAGCCTGGCCAAGAGTTGGCTAAATTTAGCCTGATCTGTCGTAACGCGCTGATTGCAGAACTCCGCCTCTAAGTACATGAACCACAAAGCGGGTTCCATATCTAGGAACTGGGGAACAGTAATTGTGACTGCTCCGACTGTCGGCTTCTGTTCAGGGTCCATTGCAAAAATAAGGCAAAACTTAATGTATATATATACTCTAAAAGAATCAACGGAAATTTACGTATATATATATATATATGAACGAATAAAATTAGGTAAACTCCCAAAATTGAAAACGGTTTACCGCAATTAAGAGGTTTCGGGTTAAAATAATTTGCTGCAGTGAACCGGAAAAAAAATTGCTGAAAAGAATGGATTAATAATCGGGCTCACCAAATTGTAGAGGACTGGTACGTTTCTGTCTAGAATCGTGCCTATTCTCCACAATAATTAAATCAGAAAAACTGATTATAGGACAACGACGTTTATTGCAAAGAGACCGGGAAAGCGAGCTGTAAGCAAAACACAACAGAAGCAAAGCGCAACAGACCAGTAGCTAGCGTCCGGAAGGTGCAAGTGTAATTGTAATTGTGACCTTGGGCGGTCGAACCTACGAGAAAACCCAGACATGCAACCAAACAATGTCAATAGTGTCAACGGTCAAAATAAATAGCAAAATAGTTGGAATACGTGGCAAACCAAGAATGTCTCTACAGTGGGAGGGATTGGCTGCCAATGTCCACACTTTCCTTCAGGCCTTCCTTTACAACTATTCAGTGCTTGCTGCGGTTCAGGAAATCGTTTTGGTACTCGATTTCCCTGGATGGTTCCGATCTTTGGCCTTGGGTGAACTTCACTCCCCTTCACTTTGTACGTGATCTCTATGATAAGCCTACTACCATTCTTTTCGCAGCCGTTAGCGAATCTGCATCATTGCCAACCACCAAACAGAACAAGTTTTCAAGTCAGTTACGCACTGGCACACTCAGACTTATTCTGAAGGAGTGGTGTGGTTGGGCGTACTATCGATTTTCAGGATCTGAAGGTGGCCGAAAAATATAAAGTACATTGAGGATTCGCTGTACATCACTAGTTCGACGTTACTGTCTTCATTACTAACAGCGTCTTACAGGTCGCTCCATCGCCGATCCAAATAGCCTCTTCTGATTTTTAGCATCAACTCGCCGGGTGGAAGCCGGAATTTCACAGCTCTCAAACCCATCAGGTCTTATTTGCTCTGACACAGAAGCCGCTGAAGTCCTCGCTGAGTTTCACAGCGGCGTTTACACGCAGTCGTCATTAGCTCTTCAGGCTCGCCTTGACACTGATATTGATGGCATTTGCACTGTGTATAGCTCACCCACGTCGATATTGACTAAACTCAGCTGCTTTAAGGACGGATCCATGCATGCATCCATGGTTGTCGAACCTCAGAATGAAATCAATTTCCGGTCTACGTTGAACAGTAGTTTTGGGCTTGCCATTTAGCCTTATGAACAATACATAGAAGAATGTGGGGTGAATTTTTTTCTTCGACTGCAAAGGTTATTCTGTTTTATGGTATTCAAGCAACTGTGGAATTGGTCAAACTGGGTTTGAGGTAAAACAACAAATAATTTATCCGATACCAAAGCCAAATTTTCGGTTTTGATGATTGAAAAGCCTCACACTCATAATGCTTCATTACGGCGTATGTAAACAATCCCGGTATAGGTGAGCCCTCCTAGTGTTGGGACGTTCGCCGGGCTTGGTATTTAGGTTGTTTGGTGTTAAGATATTTTTGGCCTGAGTGCCAAGCTCGGCAAAAATTTGTAGCGACTATAATAAATGATATTTTGATAGTCGCTTTCAACTGTACATTTTCTATGATTTTGATTTTGTACCTACTTTTGTTTTAGTCAAGCTACACATTCTGTAACATCCGTCCTGGGGCTAACACACAACTCGCTCCGTGCCTCGCTAGCTTGACGCGCCTCTCTG